>CM077150.1:239762959-239829677 GCA_039583875.1 Platanthera guangdongensis | reverse complement strand
GCTCAAAAATCTTATGTGATCAAATTGAGCATATAAGAGATCAAAGCGGTCAAGAAACTAATCACTGAAATTCCGCCTCAGGGTAACTCTATTTGCGGAATACTATGAGGATCTTGACATGTGTCGTGATCCTGGCGACGGTGATCTCTATTGGGTTCTTGGGGGTCATCTAGATGCTAGTCCCTAACATAATCAAATTGTGAGCTTGGGTGTGCATGGAACCTAAGATCGTGTAGTGGTGATCGCACGTATCCAAACTCAGATTCCTCAACTAGAGGAGGTGTGTAACGACAATGACCTAAACGGTACTTCACTCTATCATCATAAGGTCGTGGAGAGGCGTAACGATAATAATGCGAGGACCTCTCATTGTGGAGATCGTTCCTAGCATAATGAAATTGCATCAAGGGGTCGACATGATCTCTAGGAGTGATGTGCGTGGAGCGATAATAATTACCATTATAACGCGAGGGTCTCTCTAAAGGGGCTCTAAAGGTGGACTCAGGATCCCCAAATAGAAGAAACGAACGACGATGATAACTAGACATAACTGAACTTAAAGGCTATCCTACCACTACACATAAAATGTGGCCCAAACCTTGCCCTCTGATACCAATTTGATGCAGTGATAAGACATACACGAGGTGGATTTCGCTAAATGCACTCCCATATGCAATGACGTGTGATGCAAGTGCACAAGTGGTCAGCCAAAATTGCGAACAAGTAATTATTAATTATTATAGTAAATTAACAGGGCACGAGCGTTCACAAATATTTGAGTAAAATAAAACAACTATTAATTTTACAAAGACCAAAGCGCAAATGTTTTAAGTAACCACAGAATACGCCCTGCAAATCATACGGCGAACAATACTAGTAGCAATAAAAATACAACCATCACAATACAAGTGTCAAGGTAAACAACTAAAAGGAAATGACTGTTACCACAATTTACGCGTGCAGCGGCGGCGGCGGTTGTTGGTGGACAAATAAGGGTCGTAACACACAAAGGCGGTAAGGGTGTTGGAAATCTGAGATGTTGTCGCGGAATGAAGTGGATTTCACGGCAGGAAGACAGAGTGACTGGAAGAGGTATGATGTGGAGAGGGGCGGGTGAGGAGAATGATGTAGGTGCAGGTTTAACGGGGAAAAGTTTGCTAATAGATAGTGGATCCACGGGAGATGTATGCGGCGGGAGAGAGCGACTGAAAATGGGTCTAGAGGGTTCACTATGTGGATGCCATCAGGTAAACGACAGAGGGGAGGAGGATTCCGGTGGGATGTGTTGGTGCAGGGAAGGGGAAGACAGTCGAGGGTGGCTTGGCGTTGGGAGTGACGCGGCGGAGGGACAACAGGGAACTGGAGGGGAAGGTGGCTGGCTTCTGGCGTGGCTCGGGATGGGAGAATGGGGACGCGACGGAGACAGGAGTGTGTGATCCGGCGGTGGAGGGTGGATGCATGGAGAGGAAGTGAGAGACACAGAATTTCTGCGGGTAGAAGCCGGAGATTGCCGACGGTTTGCGGGCCGCAGGTAGAGCAAGGAAGAAGAGAGGAGTGGTCGACGACGTCGCACTAGCGGAGGAGGAGGCGGAGGTGGCTTTCAGTGTCGCACCGGAGGTGAGGAGGCGGGGGGAAGCCGACGTCGTACCGAACTGTGACCGCAAGGTTTTCGGGATTTTCTCCAAAAAACTCGATGCACAACACCTCAAAACCGCCGGGTTAAATAACCCTAGGCATGAACCGCCACCACTCACTTGAACCGCTGCAAGCATAGTATATCCCAATAAAACCACCGCGATCGGACGGTTCACAATGTTTTAAACCAATCGGGTTACAAATGTACATAAAATATAAAAGTAATATATGGATTCGACTCGGATCGATCATCCGGACGCAACCACGGACTCTGATCGTCCATCCGGGTAAGGATCACCGCCTCCTGCGGGAAGTCGTTCGTGGTGCGCCGTCACAAACCCTTCACACGGTAACAATGCAACAATTTTAAATTTCCAAATAAAATGATTTCTTTGTATGATTTGGATACTCTTTGGCATTAGATTTATGCATCCCTAAATATTTTAAGCTTGCCTTTACCATCCTAACTATCAAAAATATCAGACCTATTTATTCAGGGTCTCATCTGTTGGTCAAACCAACGAGCCAAAACAAGTACATGAAATGAGAACGCGTACATAAAATGAAAATGAGTACATGAAATGAAATACAAAAATAAAAATATGGGAAAGAAATACGATGCGACGAAGGATGCATCAATTCTCACGGGGTTGAAAGAGTTCGACCCCGACGAGATTTCGCAAAAACTGGCAATGAAGATATCTGACATCGTCGCTGGTGCTAGATCAGATGGAATATCGGGGGCCTTGATGGGTGGCTCAACTGGTGGCTCAATGCGCTTTTGATCATGGACTAGATCAAACTTCCTGCAGTAAACAATCACCAGACCTCCATTTGAAAAGTACAACTCATGACGATAATGATCGGACATGAGTTTGTAATGTTCAAAGGTTGCTCGCAAAATATTAGCAATAATTTTATGCAGTTCTTTTTAATAACTAATATGAGATTGCGCATCGAAAGAAATACGTTCATGAAATGGAAGATGGTGGCGGTCAGGTGGGGGGAAATGCATAGAAAATCTCGTAAGGAGATGCACTAAAAGAACGACTTTTAGAATTATTACATGTGAATGTAGCTTGTGGAGGCACAAAATCCCATTGCTTTAGATTTTCCTCGATTAAACGTCTAAGAAGATTCCCAAACTCTTATTAACGATTTCAGTCAGTTCATCAGTTAGAGAGTGGTCAACGCTATTAAACTCAAGTTTGGTGTCCATTTGATTCCATAATATATTCAAAAATTTTATTATAAAATGTTTAATACCTTGTTGCAGTTCCACAAATTCGGTTACGTCTAATTTACGATTATAAATTTTAAAATTGATTATAATTTTGTCTTTCAGAAGTTTACAAAGAAATTCTTTAAAACACGTGTCTTTATTGGGTGTGGAAAATTTAGGAGTTCTTATTATCCTTACACATGATTTTTCTTGAATATATTGATAATTTGACAACAATTTTTTTTAAAAAGATTTATATTTATAGGACTATGAAATAACGTGAAGTGGTGTTCTCCAAATACAAAATCAATACATGGGGGTGACAATAGTGTTACGAGTGGGTGACCATGATGTGATACAAGGTGGGGGTATAGTTTTGAAATAAAATAAAATGCGACCTATTTAAAATTAAAGCGGCGCGAGAGGATTTCACGGGCTATTTTGAATGAATAAAAACGACCTAAGCGTCGCTTGCAAACGTAAGGCTGCCGCACGTGTATGATATCATCACAAATACTAAATCCACATGCATAGCAAATAAGTGTGTGCAACACGGATATGAAAATGACGGTAATTAGGAGATTAAGAAAACTAGGGCAAGCTCTTTAATTACCTATTCATTTAAATGTTAGAATAACAAATCAAACTATGTTTGGTTGTCGGAGACGAGAGAGATGGAGAGGTATACCTTGGGGTGAGTAACAACGACTTACTATCCCTGAGAGGTGGAAGGAGAAGCCACAAGCCGTTGCTTTGCTTAGGATTGCCTGGAAGTGTGGGAGGATTGAGAGCAGGCCGAAACAGCTAACTGAAGGCTGGTCGGGTCTTGGGAGGTAGCAGCTATGGCTGGAAATCGTGAAACAGGTCCACGAGAAGAAGGAGAAAATGTCGGAGGATCCCAAATCCCGCTGGCGGAGGGTGCAAGGGAGGTCGACAACGCCCTAGGAGAGCTCGGGCATCCTCGTCAATGGTGGCCGAAGCTTCCGGAGACGGCTTCGTCGGGGAAGACGACCACTGGAGGCGAGGGCTTCGTCGGAGGAGAGGCGCGGGAAGGAGGCGAGACTGGCCGGTGGAGCTCTGGCGCTGAGAGGAGTCGCTGGTGACCTAAGACCCGGGCACCGACAACACTGGTAGTGAAGGACGGGGCTGGAGCACGGGGTCGGGCTGGCGGCGCTGGGAGAATCGAACGAGACCAAAAATTGGTTTCGTTCCATTCATTTTTCCAGCTCCCCTCAACAGTAAGAGGGGGATTGCTTTTTATAATAAGTGAGGGTTAGGGTTTTGGAGGAGGAATAAATGGGCTTTGGAGGTGGGCTTCAAGATGGACTGACGGATATCAAACAAGATTAAAGGGCTATCCGAATGGGATTTCAAAGTGGGTCGATTATAGGCATAGGGGACGCTACAAAGTAAGATAGTTAATTAAAATTAAGCTTGCCCTAATTAACCTACCTCCTAAAGTACCGAACCTATGCATTTAGGGTCACGTTGGCCGGTCACACCAACGAGCCAAACCAAAAATGCGCGAACAACATGCGCGATACAAAAATAATACCAAAGCCCTCATTAACAGGCGCAATGCAACTCTACGCTACACAAAAATCCAAAAATTGCGCCAAAGTGTGCACTACAATAATAAAAAGACGCGTGCGATAAAACGATAATAATAACGACACGACACGAGTTGCATCAATTCTCCCGGGGTTGAAAGAGCTCGACCCCGACGAGACTCGATGTAACCTGCAAGTAGAAAGTCCAAGCGTAGATCAAAGGGATGCTACATACTGTCTTGCTGATGCCATGGCTCCGACCCAAAGCCTGCAAGTAACCTCTCATCCAAAAGCTCGCAATCTATTAGTCAAAATTTCATGCCAAATATTTAAATACACAGTAATTAATAGGTTTTCAGAGGATGACAGTGGAGGTGTGTGGGAAAACATGTGGCAGTAGAGAGAGAACATGAAGCAAGTGGAATCAAGCCCGTGGAATCAATAACTCATCACGCAACATACTCTCGTCCGATACACCTACGAACGTCTGCTAGACCCAAATCGAATATCGTCCTAATTTCGCCCGTCAACTTCCCACTCGAGTCACAAAATTTTATTAAGATCCCAATTTGACCGTGTAAAATTTTCCATAAAAATCCTTTGAAGCGGATGTCCCGATGGGAAGTGAAATATCGAAGTATCGTCTCGACTCTCTCGAGACGAGTAGACCTAGAAGTTTCAGACCTCGAACGACAGTGAGGTGGGTGGTATAACATGCTCATCTACAACTAAAGAGAAGTGATGTTGACTAAAGGTGTGCTCGTCGAATACGAGGTCGATGAAAGGTGGTGCTCGGCTAGGGGCCTAGGTGAGGGACCACCGAACACAATGTCTGTGGACTCAAGGGTTTGTGGCGGTAGTGAGCTAAGAAAGTCAGGACCAAGACGCACGAGTCCATGTCACCAAGATGAGGCCTCATCACTAACCAACTCCTCTGGGAGAAGAGAAAGCGATGATGTGTCATCCGAGGCGAGTGACGCATCAATAGTAAGTCCTCCTGGAGTGGGGCCTTAGGAAAAAACTCGGCGACTGAAGGATGTGAGTAGTCGGGGAAAGTGGACACACCATGTCAATCAGGAGGAAGGAATGAGGAGGAAAGAACTCATCTTCCTGAAGCAGGGTCTCGGGAAGAACATCCTCGATCGAAGGGGTGCTAAAGCGGGGACAGGTGGAGGTGCGACTTCAGTTGGGATAGTAAAAAATAGGTAGAAGCCCTTCTGTTGGGTCCGACGTTCTTCACTTGACCCGTGACACTCTTCTACTTATTTAAGAAATTAAGTAGCACCTTTCCAACAGTCCGGGATTTGGAACAGTTGGTTTATGCGCTTGATCCTTCAATTGGTATCAGAGCAGGTCACGGGTTCAAGACCGGGGGAGCGCTATTAAATCCTGATTTTTCCCCTCTACCTGTGTGGGTCCGGGTCAGGCAACCGTGGACATGTGGTAACCCCACCTCTGAGCCGTGGAAACCGTGGACATGTGGTAACCCCACCTCTGAGCCGGTGGGCCATTGGTAACCCCACCTCTGAGCCATGTGGGCCATGTGGTAACTCCACCTCTGAGCACGGGTTGTGCTGGACCCGGGGGGGGGGGTTTGTTGGGTCCGGCGTTCCTTCACTTGAACCCGTGGCGCTCTTCTACTTATTAGGAAATTAAGTAGCACCTTTTCCAACAGTCGGGCTTTTGGAACAGTTGGTTATGCGCTTGATCCTTCACCTTCTTCCTGGAGCAGGGGCTCAGGAAGAACATCTCGACTGAAGGGAGTGCTGTAGTGGAGACGTGGAGTCACGACATCAGTCGAGGTGATAAATATAGGTGGAAATTTTTCTTCGGGAGCAGGGGTGGAAGAAATCTCCTCGACTGAAGTGAGCATCATAGTGGGTGGGTGGTGAAGTGCTCGTCGTGAAACTGAGGAGATGTTGAGGACTAACGAAACACCTAACCTCGGGTTCCACTACGTGATCTGAAGCGGGAAGATATGCAGGAGCAGCATAATACGTGTGCGTTGTCACCTTCAGGTTGTGAACAGAGGTGCACAACCCACGCAAATTCTGTCGGACGTCAGCAGTGACACACTCAACATCCTTCTTTAAAGCTCTAATGCGCGCATCTAAATCACCCATTGTTTTAACCTAAACTTAGAAATTCGAAAACGACCGGCGCTCGGCTATCCCACGATAGGAGTGAGATATAGCTCCCAGCAGCCACACCAAACTGATGTGATCCAAGGTGGGGGTGTAGTTTTGAAATAAAATAAAATGCGACCTATTTAAAATTAAAGCGGCGCGAGAGGATTTCGCGAGATATTTTGAACGAATAAAAACGACCTAAGCGTCGCTCGCAAACATAAGGCTACCGCACGTGTTTGATATCATCACGAATACTAAATCCACATGGCATAACAAATAAGTGGGTGACAACACGGATATGAAAATGACGGTAATTAGGAGATTAAGAAAACTAGGGCAAGCTCTTTAATTACGTATTCATTTAAATGTTAGCATAACAAATCAAACTATGGGTTGAGAGTCGGAGAATGGAGAGGTATACATGGGGTGAGTAGCTAAGACTTATTATCCCTGGGAGGTGGAAGGAGAAGCCACAAGTCGTTGCTGTGCTCGGGATTGCCTGGAATCGTGCCCCTAGAAGTGTGGGAGGATTGAGGGCTGGCCGGAACAGCTAACTGAAGGCTGGTCGGGTCTTGGACGGTAGCAACTATGGCTGGAAATCGTGTGAAACAAGTCCACGGGAAGAAGGGAGAAAATGTGGGAGGATCCAAATCCCGCCGGAGGAGGGTGCAAGGGAGGTCGACAACGCCCTACGAGAGCTCGGGCGTCCTCGTCAATGGCGGACGGAGCTTCCGGAGACGGCTTCGTCGGGGAAGACGACCACTGGAGGCGAGGGCTTTGTCGGAGGAGAGGCGCGGGAAGGAGGCGAGACTGGCCGGTGGAGCTCTGGCGCTGAGAGGAGTCGCTGGTGACCTAAAACCTTGGCACTGACAGCACTGGTAGTGAAGGATGGGGCTAGAGCACGGGGTCGGGCTGGCGGCGCTAGGAGAATCGAACGAGACCAAAAATTGGTTTCGTTCAATTCATTTTTCCAGCTCCCCTCAACAGTAAG
The DNA here is from genome assembly GCA_039583875.1 of Platanthera guangdongensis. Taxonomy (NCBI): domain Eukaryota; kingdom Viridiplantae; phylum Streptophyta; class Magnoliopsida; order Asparagales; family Orchidaceae; genus Platanthera; species Platanthera guangdongensis. Next base: position 239,822,150 of record CM077150.1, on the reverse strand, counting down.
AGGGGGATTGCTTTTTATAATAAGTGGGGGTTATGGTTTTGGAGGGGAATAAATGGGCTTTGGAGGTGGGCTTCAAGATGGGCTGACAGATATCAAACAAGATTAATGGTCTATCCGAATGGGGATTTCAAAGTGGGTCGGCTATAGGCATAGGGATGCTACAAAATAAAATAGTTAATTAAAATTAAGCTTGTCCTAATTAACCTACCTCCTAAAATACCGGACCTATGCATTTAAGGTCACGTTGGCCGGTCACACCAACGAGCCAAACCAAAATTGCGCGAACAACATGCACAATACAAAAATAATACCAAAGCTCCCATAACATGTGCAATACAACTCTACTCTACACAAAAATCCAAAAATTGCGCCAAAGTGTGCGCTACAATAATAAAATACGCGTGCGATAAAACAATAATAATACCGACGCAACGCGGGTTGCATCAGTCCATCAAACGTAACGTCAATAGGCTCAAGTGTTGGTGAGTGTAGTGGGCGAGGAGACTCAGGACATACGTAGCTTGAGTCTATGTCACCTAAGATGCGAGGCTTATCACTATCCAACTCTATCTTTGGGAGAATTGTGATCAAAATTGTGTCATCCAAGATGAGTGTCTTATCGCTATCACGTTCTTCTTCTTGGAGCAGGGGCTCAGGAAGAAACTCAGTGACTACAGTTGGAGATTCAGTGGGTGCAAGTAGAGTCTTTACTTCAATTGGGATGACATAAATAGGAGGAAGAATCTCTTCTTTCTGGAGTTGGGGCTCAGGAAGAGTCTCCTTGACTGGAGGGATTTCTACCGTGGCTCTAAATTGGGATGTGAGCTCATGGGGGTGGTAACACCAGGAGAATCTGTCCTTACAAGTTGGGGCATCGACGCGACTAATGAGAGGTTTAGCTGTAGACCTAAACTCAGACTCCACCCTACGCGCCATACTAGAAACTTTTCTAAATTACGATAACTGTGCAGCTCTAGTTGAACCTTAATGGAGTAGTGTAACCCGTGTAGGTAACCAGATACAGTCATCTCGTCACCCTCCTGAATATCTAGTCTCGATTGAAAGACTAAATTTATTAGTGTACTCATCGACCGACAAACGTCTTTGTTGTAGATTTTGAAATCTACGATATACGATTTGGAGGTAATCGGAAGAGATGTAATGTTTGCGCAGTTCTAATTTGAACTCATTCCAAGTAGTCATTGGAGGCAATCACAGCTTATTTCTCATGCGTTGAAGTTGTTTCCACCAATATAAGGTAGGTCCCTTAAGTCTACGGATCACATGCTCGAGTAGTTACTCAAAGGTACTAGACATTCATCGGGTCCTAGGCGTCCATAAAAATCGCTCGGAGGTGTGTGTTCTAGGCGCTTAGGTTCAGTGGGCTCATCATGCCATGAGTGGATATTAGCGAGAGACGTTACCATTTTAGTTAAATTTTTAATTCGATTATTTAAATCTTCTATGGTGTTCTCTAAACCTACACTAGCTGTTAAATGATTAACCCTTTCCTCCATTTGAAATGATTTGATTAAATTTTCTTAAAAAAATTTAATTGACATTTAAAATAATAACAATAATAATGATATTTTTTAAAACAAGATAAAGATTTTGAATAAGATAAAGAATTTTCATTTTTAAATAAAATAAAGTTTTTTTAATTAAAGGCATAATAGTTCTTTTTATTTCTTTTTGATTTGTTCTTTTTTTAGTAAAAGAGAAAACCGGATCGACCGACTCACGATAGGAGTGAGTCGACCCCTCTGATATCAAACTGTTGTAGACCCGAATTAGGGTTTCAAAATATTTATATTTTATAGCAAAAATATTTTATTTATTATGAGTAAAATTAGAATTCTAAAAATTAAGGCGATTTTTAATTTTGAAAAGAGGGCCGAGCGGGCCAAATCGAGATGTTCGCGCGTAATCTATCTTAACGACAAGCTTCAACAAATCCGTTATTCATTATTTGAGCGAAACTCCCGCGAGCGTCTAATGATTTGAACCTTTGCGAGACGTGTACATCCACGAACAAACCAAACTGATGTAGACCCGAATTATGGTTTCAAAATATTAATATTTTATAGCAAAAATATTTTATTTATTATGAATAAAATTAGAATTCTAAAAATTAAGGGGATTTTTAATTTTTAAAAGAGGGCCGAGCGGGACAAATCGAGATGTTCGCGCGTAAACCATCTTAACGACAAACTTCAACAAATCCGTTTTTCGTTATTTTAGTGAAATTCCTCGAGCGTCTAACGATTTGAACCTTTGCGAGACGTGTACATCCACGAGCAAATACACATGCAAAAATTTATGAAATAAACGACAAAATTAAATAGGGCGAACGTTCGAGGCAAGCTTAAATTATTTATTTAGAATGCATAAAATTAAGACCAACCAGAGAAACAATAAGGTGGTGAGATTACCTGGGGACATGAATCCGGTTTAAGGCCAATCGACGCAATGGAGCTCCAACAGTGGGCTGAGGATGGTTTGGCAGGGAAGTGGACATCAGGTGCGGAGGATGGATTGGTACTCATGGCCGACTGACGGAAGAGAGGAGTTGAAGTCGACGTCAGTCGGGATAGTCACCAGATTCATCAGTGAGGTCGACGACGACTTGGCGGAGAGGGCGGTCGCTGGAAGCCTTCAGTGGTGCTAGATCGAAGTGGCGGAGAGTTGATGCCGACGCAGGAGTGGCGGCGGCACATGGAAGGAATCCCGTCGGCGAGGTCTTCTGCTGGTCTTGGGCGTTGGAATAGGGGTTGGAGGGTTTCGCCAGCAATACAGGGAAACAAACAAGATGTCCGTTCCCTGCTTCTAATCCGGTCCCCTTTTTTCTTCCTGGCATGCTGCTTTAATAGTGGCAGCTCTTCACGGTAAATTTGTCTTGAATGTTTACCAATTCAATTTCATTTAAAAATTTCCCAGCATGGTAGCAGGTAGCTCTTTACGGTAAATTAGTTTTACCAATTTTACTTCTTTCCAAAATTTCTAACCATGACAGCAATTGGAAATTTCCCAGCATGGCAGCATGCAGCTCCTCACGGTAAATTGGTTTTGCCAATTTTTTTTCTTTCCAAAATTTCTAAGCAAGACAGTAATTGGAAACTTTCCAAAAAAACAATCTCTCCAAACCCTTCACACGGTAACAATGCAACAATTTTTAAATGTCCAAATAAAATGATTTCTTTGTATGATTTGGATACTTTTTGGCATTAGATTTATGCATCCCTAAATATTTTAAGTTTGCCTTTACCGTCCTAACTATCAAAAGTACCAGATCTATTTATTCAGGGTCTCATCGGCCGGTCAAACCAACGAGCCAAAACAAGTACATGAAATGAGAACGAGTACATGAAATGAAATACAAAAAATAAAAATATGGGAAAGAAATACGATGCGACGAAGGATGCATCAGAATGTATCAGGGATAAGATAGGAGTAGCACCAATTGCAGAGAAGATGCAAGAAGCTCAACTAAGATGGTCTGGACACGTGCAAAGGAGACCATTAGAGGCACCTGTTAGGCGTTGTGAGAGTCTAGTCGGTAGGCATGTTAAGCGAGGGAGGGGTAGACCCATATAGACTTGGAATGAAACTATAAGGAAAGACACGATGTACTTAGGCATTAGTGAGATTATGACACAAGATAGGGCACAATGGCGACAAAAGATCCATATAGCCGACCCCACTATAGTGGGATAAAGACTTGAGTGTTGTTGTTGTAGGTTTGGTTCTTCGAGCACACCAATATGCAGGTCTTAGCTAATGATCTTGAGAGACCCCGTTTATGTCGTTGGGCAGCAAAGGGAGGTTTCCGCTTCAAGTTCCGTTCTGACTTGACTGCGAAATTGTCTCAGAAAGATCGAGTAAATATTTTTAAAATCACGTTCCATTATTTTTTTATTAGGTAGCACATAAGTATGTTATGTGTTGGTTCAGATGATATTCACGCAGTAAGTATAGCTCGGAGGTGCAAGGCCTTTTAAGTGTTGAGGAAGAGTCCTCTTTTGAGGTGGTGAGGAGATTAAAGCCAGATAAGAAAGTTCAAAAGATGAAGTACGAGAAAAATGTGGAGAAAGAGATGGTTCAGAAGCTGAAGGAGGAGAAGAATAAGATGAAAGATGAAAAAATTTATCTGCCACGAAATTACTCAATTGAGGACACATTATGATGAAAGATTGGATTCCATTGATTCCCTCAATCTGTTGTTGTCTTATTCACGATCCATATCATCAGCCGCAACGCTATCGTCGCCACATATTACCCTTGCCCTCCATTGTGAACAGTTGAAAGATGAAGGGCATACTCCCAATGAGATTACGGCTCCGTTTGGGGGGACTTATTTTCACCGGTCATGCGGTCGTAACCGTTTGACCGGTGAAAATAAGTCCCCCAAAACGGAGCCTAAGGCTCTGTTTAGCAATGTGGCGGCGGTCGTAAACACGAGTTAAACCATCATTTGTTAATGACCACCTAAACAACTTCATCCGTTTGAACATAAAAGTGGATGAAATTTCTTAAGTGGATGTTAAAAAATGACAGTTTAACCCCCATGTTCACGCCCGTCACCACCATACCAAACGGAGCCTAAATTTCCTGTCAGGAAATATCTTTCAGCCACGCCTAGAGAGGTGATAGATTCCACATTGATGCATTATTTTATAGGGTAAGTTGAATACCTATTTGAGTTGAGTTATTTAAGCTATTAGTTACACATAAATAATCTTACTGCAGTGACTTCGTATTCAAAAGTGGTAATATTGCCATTTCAAGATCCACGATTGATTGACGATCTCCTGGGAGAGGGATGACCTTGCGATACTCATCTGAATGCATGTACTGTTGTTTGTAGCATTAGTAGGACTACATCCCCTATAAGTTGGAAGACCTTTCTCTGTGTCTCCCAATTATGCGGTTACATGTTTTACTTTCTATTTCAATCTACTTATTAGTTGTTAAATAATATTGAACAAAATATTTTCATCGCTCCATTTTTGCAGTATTATAAAAGTCGTGCTGTGACGGTCCAATGCTTCATATCTCACCTTACACCATCCAATGTAGAGGTTACTGAACTCATAGTGATGCCAGTACGCCTTGATGCCCACTGGGCATTATTAGTAGGCTGTTTGCGGGGTGGGGGGAGTGGGTGTGGGGTGTGGGGTGTGGGGTGTGGGGTGTGGGGAATGGTTGTTTCTGTCATTCAATGCAAACCCCAACACATAATGAAACACTTCCATCATTGGTATACTCAATTATCATTGTGCTTTGTTTTTTTGAAAACCTACTGCTTAATGTTTGTCTGTTTCTGCAGATAGCAGATCTTTTTGATGATGTCAAGGTTGTTTTACCAGAACTCGCCTAGGTGGAATATATCAAATGTGCGTGCAGCTCCGAGTCAAGCAAACGACCATGACTGTGGCATGTTCGTCTTGAAGGAGATCACGCAGGCCAAGTGCAAGGACAGAAAAAAAAAATGCCAAGATATAGATCGGAGATAGGCTCATGAGATGCAGAAATGTTTTTTACAGTGATTAATTGGGAACATTCACATTTAGGCTCTATTTGTTTGGGCGTTGAAGCTCCCTTTGGGCAAACGCCGCCGGATGGCGGGTAAACAAATGAACCTTGATTTCAGCCATCCGTTTGGAGGCTATTTCGTTTTCCACCCGCCGGATGTTAATATTAGGATTTCAATATTGTATTGAAATAGACTGTATGTCAATGTTACATGCCTGGATGCTTTGTTTATCTTAAATATTAATGTTAGGAAACCTGGATGCTATGTTTATTTTCATGTCTGTATACTAATGTTAGGAAACTTGACCTGGATGCTATGTTTAGGAAACCTGGATGCTATGTTGGAAACTTGGTGCACGTGTGCTTGTGTTCAAGTGATTAAGGTTCCGTTTGGGGGGATTTATTTTCACCGGTCAAGCGGTTACGACCGCATGAACCGAACCTTAATTATTGTTCGGTTCATGCGGTCGTAATCGCTTGACCAGTGAAAATAAGTCCCCCCCCAAACAAAGCCTAAATGTCTATCATTCTCATTCTTTAATAACTCCACCATACCTTTGATGTCTAGTTCTTTATAATTTACACAATCAGTTCTTGGTGTGTATGATGTGTGTCATTTTATGTTGAGTTAAAATTACGAAAGTTATCTTTCAATATCTATAATACATTATATAATTTCTTTCTTGGCGTGTATGGTGGGTGTCATGCAAAATCTTTAATAAAACTTGTTGGTACTCACAGGCACTCCATTAAATAATCAAAGCGTAAAACTCAAGAAAAACTCATTCATGAACCAAATCTCAAAGTATGAGCTGTTTTTTGTTGGAAACAAGAATCTCACTTGCCCTTGTGTAAATGGGCACAAAAAATGAAACGCAGCAACACAAAAAAATAAAACAGGCAGATGACAAATTTACCATGGAAAACCCTCTCACAAATCGATGTGGGGAAAATCACAGGTCAGAGCACAAAAAATTCACTATCAAATCAATATGGATTACAATAAGAACACTAGGTTTGCCCAACATTGGTCTCCTCGGACTCAAGGTTGAATCCCCCTCTAAACTCATAGTGAAAAGTCTCTTCAAGAATAGGAACAAAAACCTCAGACCTCTTTTCCCAAGCACCAAAGCAAATGAAGACTAGGTTGAGAAAACCTTCTTACTGCGAAGACAAGGACACCTATTTGAGAAAAACTGCTCTTCCTCTTGAAGAGCTTCCTCTAGAAACAATGGCGGTTGGCTTTTCTTCCCCATACGAGAAACGACTATGTTCTCTCCAAAGATGACTCAGATCTAGAATAACTAATTGTTGACAAGCCCACAACCTATTTAGGGAAAAGGGTGAGGATATCTCGGCCCTTAGATCAAGCCCCAAGGTGATCAAATGACAAAAATAGCGGAATTTGCAGAACAGGTTCCGTCCGGTCTAGACAAAATTCAGCTTGATGTTAAATCGAATCTGACTGAAATTCAGCTTGATGTCAAGTCGAATTTGGCTGAAATTCGGCTTGATGTCAAGTCGAATCTGGCTATTATCAAGCCGATTCTACTTGATGTTAAGCATAATTCTGGCAGCTTTCTAACCGAATTTCTGAAGCAGCATAACACCAAAATTGATTTGTTTGTGTCTGTTTAGGGGCTGAGCCCCAACAAACTCTCCCTCCTGACCATAAAGAGGAGTTCCCATTCCTGACAACTTCAGGTGGACATCATGTCAATCAACGACCGACAAAACTCGTGCTTCTCCCTCAGAACAACCTATTTCATCATGTCCGAAGGCTTTTCATCAGTGTGGACCTTCTCCACTTTCAACAGCTTCTCCTCGACCGCATCCTGTATCCAATGATATCTCACATCATTGTGCTTCGTCTTGGAGTAGTAGACAGGATTTTTGGCTAGAAAAATGCCGCTTTAACTATCTCTAAAAATAGTGAACACCTCTTATTGGAGTCCATGTTCAAGCATGAACTTCTTCGTTCACAAGATCTCCTTTTACGCCTCCATCAAGCAATGTATTCTGCCTCCGTCGTCGATAGTGTCACACACTTCTGCAACTTTGACTGTCACGACACTGCTCCCCCTGCAAATGTAACTATAAACCCTGATATGGACCTCCGGGAGTCACCATCTACTGCCATATCTGAATCAAAGTATCCAACAACGGTCGGTGACCCTCCACCAAACTGCAAATAGTAGCCCGAAGTACCTCTAAGATATCAGAGTATCCACTTCACAGCGTCCTAATGCACCTTTCCTGGGTTCGCCAAATATCTTCTCACTGCCCCCACTTCATAATGTATGTCTAGCCTCATGCAAACCATACCATACATCAAACTCCCCACTACAGATGCGTATGTGACTTGACACATCTCCTTCACTTCCTTCTCAGATGACCTGAAACTTTGACTGTTTGCACGCTCAACCGCTCAGTGTGCTAAGACAGTTCAGATGACCTGGTCTATCAGGAGTCTCGAGCGATTCGCAACACAGTTAATTAAAAGTAGAGTGGTAAACGTAAAGCATTATTTCACTACCAAAAACTAGACGTATTGTGACATTTCTTTTAGAAACACTTTTCAAACGTTGTTGTATATACACACAATGTAATGGAAAAATTATGTTAAAAATATATTAAATAGTTCATCCAAGTTATGCCTTGCTCTACGAAGGAACCAATGGAGGAATCAATTATAGAGATCTCTGTCAATTTCTCCCCTCTCAAAGATCTCCCAGACCCTAATTTTTCTCATTCCCCCAATTGATCCCTTAAGAGTTCCTTTCATCATCCCACAAATAGTCATCAAGTCATTAGAAAAGAAACACAAAACAAAGAGAATCATGAAGCCCTAGCTGACAACGCCTACAAGATTATTGTATAACTCGTATTCGTCAAGGATGGGCCTGTTTAAGACACGTAAGCATAACAGATCAAAGTCAAAGATCAAGGGCGACCCATCCAAAATACGAGTAGCACTTGTTACTCGCCATATAAGTAGTAAACCCTTGCAACTCGCCATTCATCAAAGGCGAGTATACATTCCTAGTCACAAAATGGAGTGACGGTGGCGACTGTGTTGAGATTTGCAGCAACAAAAGTTGGCTTGACTTTGAGACCCGGACGGATTGTCGTCAAGAGAACACCTAGTTTGGATATGTCAGAAACTCGTGGGGCTTGCCTGAGCTCTGGAATTCCTTGTCCGATCATTTTTGACGTCAGAGAGGGCGAGAGCAGGACTTTTCGCTGATACTGAGATACTCTGATTCTCGGGAGTTGACAAACCGCTTGTTTAGAATTTCTTTGTTTGTTGAAGAGAAGCACCTATCTCAATGTGGCCTTTCAGTGGACGCTGAGCGTGCTGCAGTCGCGCCATTAGTTCCCAAGAGGAAGCTTGTTTTGAAGAGTAGTTGTAATGCTATTGCGGAGTTGCAAAATTTGCCAAGTCGAAGAGAGGACTTGATTGAGGAGGCCCCTTGCGACGGGCCTACTCCACCTGATTCAGATATTGAGGTGAAAGAGGAGCTTGCCCCTGAGTCCCCTACACAGAGGCTACTACCCCCAAGTGTCTTCTTCTTTGAATGCATTAAGTGACGTAGTAAGTGAACCATTCATCTTTCTTCATTCGAACCGATTACATTGCACGACCCTAACCCCTCGTTTGTTGCTTGCAGATTGAAGCTCAGGCGCGTATAGCATTCACATGGAACGATCATTATGTGGGCTTGAAGGACGTAAAGTTGTCTCTTTAGGAGAAGCTTCGGGCAGCGGAGGCTTCACTTGTTGTCTCTAGAGAGGATCTAGATCGAGAGGCATCTCGATTTCGACAAATCGGGTTGGAGTTGAAGTTGGAGCTAGAGGAAGCTCGATCATCGTTGCTGATAGAGAAGTCCTTGGTGGAGAAGACCGTGCAGATTAGTAGTGTGCAAAAATAACCAAAGAACCAAGAACCTGACCGAAACCGAACCGAATTGAGCGGTTCGGGCCAGTTCTTATGTGTCTCGGTTTGGTTCTGGGTCCAAATTTTTCAGAACCGATCACTTAGTTCATTTCTCATTTCTTACACTCAGGTACATAGAACCGATCCGAGAACCGAGTTATTGAATTTAGGTATCAAAAATATATTTGTGGTAAACAAGAGGCTTCTGAAAAAGATTGATGAATAATTAGTTTAATGATAATATTTCATATGTAATTTTATAAATTATTTGCTTATGTTTTAACAATGTTGAACTTTTGCTTAATTGTTAGAATCTTTGAATATGAAATGTTGTATGATAAGATTATTAAATGTATTTAGTAATCTAACAAACTTTGATGATTTTGGAGTCATGCAAGCTTAAAGTCTCCTAGTTTTTTCGATTTATAAACATTGATTTTGAATTTATTTTTTCTAGTGCAACATATTTACACCCTAAATTTAAGGAACCGAGAACCGAACCAGAACCGAACTGATATTTCCGGTTCGGTTCCGGTTCTACAATTTAGAACCGTGGGTAGGTTCCGGTTCCAAAAATTTGAAACCGAACCTATACGGATTGGTTCTTGGTTCTGAGTGGTACCGAACCGAACTGATTCGAGTTGCACCCATAGTACAATGTTGAAGACTGCTCAGGAGAAGAGTTCCAGATTAAGGGCGGTATTGGAGGCTTCCAAGGCTAAGATAGCACGCTTTTATTCAGAAGAGCGGACACTCGAGATGAAGGCGGCTGCACTTGAGGAGTACAAGGATTCCTTGGACTATATGCACGATCATGATTTACTTGCTGAGGAGGTCTGTGAGGATGTTTAGTAGAGAGAGGTTATGCCTCAGATGGAGGATGTCCGCTGTAACAACCTCATCCGTTCATATAATATATACTAGAAGGTCCGGCCGGGGCCCCACAACATATACCATAAAACAGACGATGAAGCTACGGAGTGATACCAGGAATAGCACAGCGCACACTAACACCATTGCATTATAGCGGAAGCCTATAACACTACACTTGAACTCCTCACTTGAATGTCCAACATATAAAAAACTCCACATTTTATACATTATAGGAATGTCTTACAACACACATAAAGAGTTGGCCTTACGGCCTTACAGAGCTTTCAAACAGTCGCCCAAACATTTGGTATGCAGGCCGGCCACATCAAAGAAAACATAACATTATATCCAAAGTAGCCTTCGAGGGCTAACAGCAGCAGCAGCTAAGCAGCATGGACATCAACCCTTTTTCATCCCGCTTGGCTCTCCAGCACCTGTACAGGGACAATCCACCCAACAGTGGTAAACAAAGGCAACGGTCAGCATTCACCTGACCAAATTATAATGACCCTACCCCTTCCTCGGGGCAGCGGTAATCTTCCCTGTAGGCATAGCATATCACAAGCATGTATATATATCTCATATAATGTGCTTTCACGCACACATGCCATCACAACCGTCAGCCACCCGGCCCGACAGTCCGTGCACTCAGGGCACATTCTTGGTGTACTGGCAAACCAGTTGCCCACCACCGTATCAGGGTCACAGCCCAACGACAACTCACTTGAGCATTTACTCCATGACGTGCAACCAGAGTTTTATAGTCTTAGTGAACCGGGACTGGCCCGTATCCCCCCAATTGTATCACGACGCGTAGGCCTAAGACTCTTACTATGCACTCCAACAGACCGCACTTTCTGGTCTCACGTCGGACGGACATAACGCAGGTCGGATCCTCCACCCCCCGTTGCTCAAATTGCCTTGCCATCACCGAGTACGGTCGTACTCGCGGCTAAATAAAGGCACGGGTAGGTCTCACCGATCCTGTTCTGGCATTCAAGCCTGGGCATAACTCTTACACCCATTCATCTCACAACATTAGCGGGCCTTTCCTGGGCGCACCAGTACTTCCTGCTACTCTTCTTTGCAGGTGGACACCGCAAATAGCAACAAAATATCAGGGGTCTTTCCTGGCTACCACGCCAGTACTTCCTGTTACTCTCTTCACAGGTGGACTCCCTATGAACATTAAGCAGTACAAAAGGGTATTTCCTGGAATTCCAATCCAGTACTTCCTGCTACTTCCTTTCACAGGTCAAACCCATCAGCCACAAGCAACACAAGCATTCTAGGGTATTTTCCTGGAACTACCACTCCAGTACTTCCTGCTACTTCCTTTCACAGGTCCAACCCGTCGACTCCTAAACTACGCGTTTATCACGGAGTCTTCTTCGGTTCGTATTCAACATCACCAATCCAGACCAACCTGTCCAGATGGGCTTCACACAACATGCCTATTCCGAACTCCATGAATTTCCTTTTAAGTTGTGCTTGCAGTCTATTCCATGCCAACAAAGGGGATTCCATGAATCAACCCAAAAGACTCCCAACATCAGCCACCCTTTGGTGGGGGAATCATATCATATGCCAAAAAGGAGAGCCTTCAATCGTCATGGCTAAGAAGAAAGGTCTGTTAACCCTTCTGAAGACCTCGTGTACTTTCAATTAGTAGTGCCGATGAACTCCGCTCCGCCGAGCTGGCCTCGAAAGACACTCAGCCAAACAGCGTCTTTCCGTCCAATCGAACGATGTGCCATTGAATCTACGAACTTGACACTCTCAAGCTCCACCAGAAGATCACCGAACCACCTCTTCATTCTACTCCCTCAACTTCTCCTACCCTTTCCATATCCTGTTCTCATCCCTCTGGAGAAGTTTATAATTTGCTTGTGTCCTTTCTGTGGTGTGCTGTTTTGTTTTTCTAAACAATTTTATTCCGCATGCAAGGCACTAAACTAAAATATATATGCCAACTCCATTTCTCAGCAACTCTCATGGCCAAAAAGGAAGCCTTCACATGGCTAAGAAAGGTCGTTAGAAGACCGTTTCGGTGCCATGAACTCCTAGGAAAGAACCGCAAAAGCTTTTCCTCAACGCCTCGAATAGACACTCTCAAGCCAAGAGATCAGGAAGTTTAGAAAGATGAAGGCAAAATAGAGGGCCTTAAGGAAGCAGGGAGGGAAGCTGTAGAGCCCGTTAAAATCTTATTTCGTGTTCGACACGCCCTGTGACACGCCGTGTCACAGGCCGTGTCACACTAAGCAGTGCACAAACTTACTTATTAACTGCCTTATCCCGAAACAGGTCACGCCCAGGGTACACGCCCGTGACGGCCAGGTCACGCTCGTGACATAGGGCGTGTACCTCACTCGAGTCATCTTCACGACCTACTCGAGAGGACTACTCAAGCAGTTAGCTATAACACGCCTGTGTCAGATGTCCGACACGCCCATGACAGGGGGCGTGTCACCCACTCGAGACCTACTCGAGAGGACTTACTCGAGAGAAAACCAACTACTCGAGTACTCAGATCGGACACGCCCGTGTCACAGGGATGACACGCCCCTATCACCCCCTTACTCGAGTACTTTTCCACCTAATCGAGAGAAAAGTGCCGACCTCTCGACACAGTGGAACATGCCGTGTGACACGCCCGTGTCACAGGCCGTGTACCCCATGCTCGATGAACGTCGAGCGCAGTTCGTCGACCGAAGAACTCGAGTGTCGACAGGGGAGGTCACGCCCTAGGTCTCGCCCGTGACAAGGGCGTGTTCCTCCCGAACACTTCGTCGAACGTTTTTTTTCGTCGAACTCGCGACGGATCCGCACCCGAGCAGGACACGCCCTGGGACACGCCCGTGTCCCAGGCCGTGTCACCCAAAAATTGCCTGCTGAAAAATTGGGCTGTTCCACCCTCCCCTCCTACCAGAAATTTCGTCCTCGAAATTTGCACACAGGAAGGCACTCAGCATCTAAAAAGTTATAACATCAAAATATCTTGTTACAATAACTTTTCAATATCCACTCAGTTACAAAAATAGCTCGGTAAATTCAGCTCGCATGGTTTGCTCTCGCTCCTATGTAGGCTCTTCATGGCCACAGTTGTCCCACCGGACTTTAACCATCCCGACCGTCTTGTTCTGCAACTGTTTTTCGGCTCGATCCTCGATCTGAATGGGTCTAACTCTCTTTGTTAGCCCATACTCCAACGGCACACGATCATCCATGATCACTTGAGCTGGATCTTTAACGACCTTCCGAAGCACCGAGATGTGAAACACATCATGTAGTCCACCCAAGTCTGCCGAAAGTGCTAGCCGATACGCAGCTTCTCCGATTCGCTCAACCACTTCAAATGGACCCAAAAATCTTGGACTCAACTTTTTCAAACGTCAAATCCTGTATACACCTTTGAAGGGCTTGATCTTCAAGTAGACCCAATCGCCTACCACGAACTCCACGTTCCGGTGCTTGGCATTGTAGTACTTCGCTTGACGATCTTGAGCTATGAGTAGCCTCTCTCGAATAGCACGAATAGTTGAGTTTGCTTCATCGAATTCATTACGATTATAAACTTTAGCTTCACCCGCTTCTACCCAAGCCAAGGGAGTACGACACTTCCTTCCATATAGAGCTTCATACGGTGCCATCCCGATGCTCGCTTGGTAGCTGTTATTAAAAGCAAACTCCACCATATAGAGATGATCTTCCCATCTCTTTCCAAAATCGAGGGCGCACATTCGGAGCATGTCCTCCATCGTTCTGTTGGTTCGTTCAGTTTGGCCATCTGTTTGGGGATGAAAGGCCATACTGAAAGGCAACTTCGTGCCCAACAGCTGGTGAACGAGCCTCCAATCCTTTGACGTGAATCGCCCATCTCGATCACTCACGATGCTCCAAGGAACACCGTGAAGCCGTACAATCTGTTCCACGTACAGCTTTGCCAAACTTTCTACCGAATCATCTCGCTTGTTCAGGAGGAAGTGTGCTACTTTTGTCTACCGATCGACAATCACCCAGATGGAATCATTCCCTCGCTGAGATCTCGGCAATCCGTGCACGAACTCCATGGAAATATCGTCAAATTTCCACTCTGGAATCGACAACGACTTCAAATAACCGCCCGATTTCTGGCATTCCGCCTTCACCATAGCACAGGTTTGGCATTTGGCCACAAAAAGAGAAACATCTTTCTTTAGCCCAGGCCACCAAAATAGCTTTTTCATATCCTTGAACATCTTCGTGCTCCCTGGGTGGATTGAGTACTTCGTATAATGTGCTTCATACATCAGTTCTTCCCTCAATTTACCCACATTTGGGACGCACAAACGGCCCTCTTTCTGCAAAAGACCGTCATTCCAGGAGAATTTGCCTTCTTGCCCAGCTGTCGCATAACGTAGGAGATCTTCATCCAACTCCGTTGCCCGTTGAACTCGGTCCGCAAGGTCACATTGCACCTCCGTCCAGTTCAAACATGCATTGGCAGTGGAATTCTTGTCAACACAAGAAATCTCTAACTCTTCCAGCTCTTGGATGAGACGTTCATCATGCCTTTGCAACCAAGCTGCTCTTGCCGGAGTCCGCCGACTCAAGGCATCCGCGAAAACATTCTCCTTCCCGGGAGTATAGTGAATCTCAAAGGTGTAGTCCCCGAGGAACTCCAACCACCTTCGTTGTCGCATATTCAAGTCCTTCTGCTCCAATATATACTTCAGGCTCTTGTGATCAGTATAGATATCCACTTTCACACCATAAAGATAGTGTCACCACAGCTTTAGTGCAAAGATCACCACCGCCAACTCAAGATCATGGACAGGATAGTTCCGCTCATGCACTTTCAGCTGGCGTGAGCCATAAGCAATAACCTTTCCATTTTGCAGAAGCACGCAACCTAAGCCGCTCCCTGAGCATCACTGTAGATTACAAATCCATCGGTACCACATGGCGATGACAACACACGCGCCGTGTTCAACCGAAGTTTCAGCTCTTCAAAAGCTCGCGCGCACTCTGGCGACCAAACAAACTTCTGTTCTTTTCGCGTTAGCGTGGTTAGCAGCAAAGCAATCCGCGAGAAGTTTTCAGCAAATCTTCGGTAGTAGCCTGCTAGTCCAAGGAAGCTCCTGACCTCGGCCACTGAATACAATGCTGGCCACTCCTCTACGGCCCTTATCTTCGCTGGATCCACAGCTATGCCCGCTCCACTCACCATATGGCCCAAAAAAGCCACCGACGATAGCCAAAACTCGCACTTCAAGAACTTGGCATAGAGTTGATTCTGCCTCAATGTATTCAACACCAACCGCAAATGCTGTTCATGATCGGCTTCCGATCTCGAGTACACCAGGATATCATCAATGAACACTATCACGAATAGATCCAGGTACTCGCAGAATATTCGGTGCATCAAGTCCATAAATACCGAGGGCACATTGCACATCCCAAACGGCATGACCGTGAACTCGTAGTGCCCGTACCTTGTTCAAAATGCGGTTTTGGGAATATCTTGTTCCCAGATCCTCAATTGGTAATATCTAGATTTCAAGTCCAACTTCGAGTAGACGATCGATCCCACTAGCTGATCGAACAATTCATCAATCCGTGGAATCAGATATTTATTCTTCTCGGTCAACTTATTCAGTTCGCGGTAATCAATACATAACCGCAAACCACCATCTTTCTTCTTCACAAAAAGCATAGGGGCGCTCCAAGGAGACATGCTTGGGCGTATATACCCCTGCTCCATCAATTCCTGCAGTTGGACTTTCAACTCGGCCATCTCCTTAGGCGCGACGCGATATGGAGAGCGGGCCACAGGTTTCGCACCTGGCACCAACTCGATCATGAAGTCTATCTCACGCTGGGGTGGTAGCCCAGGGAGATCCTTGGGAAACACATCTGCAAATTCCGACACAATCAGAACATCACACACTTTGGCCTTAGGCCCAACAACCTGAATCAGGGCGAAGTAGCACTCTGCACCCTTACGAACAGCCTTCAAGACTTGGAGTGCAGACAACAACGTCCCGCCCACTCCTCGCATACCCGCGAACTTTGTCTCCTGTTCGGTATTCTGGCCCAACGTGATCTCTTTGGACTGACAATCAATTAAGGCATGCTGCTCCGCAAGCCAATCCATACCAAATATCACGTCGAATTTCGATATCGGCAATACAAATACAGTCAAACTGAAATCCCGACTTCCTATTTGGACCGCCACATTGCAAGCTTGATCCACAAGCATCCAACAGCCATTCAGCAACACCACTCTGAGACTATCTGTCTTCACACGACTAGGTATCCCAAGCCGCGCTAGAAACTCGCTAGACAGAAAAGAATGCGACGCACCTGTATCAAACAGTGCTCGCGCCAGCTTATCTTGAATCATCACAAAGCCTGTGACAATCATGTCACACACACAAGCCGCATACACATAAGCATTAAGCAAACATACAAACAATATGCTACGCAAAAACTTAACTCGTACATGTGACGACGCCACTCTGCTTGATGGCCTCATGCAGGCAAAGATTGTAGACCCGGGGCTGCGCCTGAGAGGCAGAGGATTCCACCACTGCATTTCCTTTTTCTGCATATGACGCTCCCGCCTTCTTTTCACTCTTTGGCGGCACCCGATAATCCCGAGCTATATGCCCCACCCGTCCACAATTGAAGCACGTACGAGTATCCGACTTTGAGGTGGCCCCCGACGTTGCTCCCGATGCAACTGAAGAAGGAGCTTGTCCTGCCGTCTTGGGCCTCTTGCCCCATTTCTTCTTATAAAATGACTTCGTCGGTCGGGGCACTTTAAACTCCGGTTGTGACACAGCCAATGCCCTCTTCCCCTGCACCCTTTTCATGTCTTTTTCTAGCGCGCTTGCAGTGTCAACCAACGCCTGGAAGCCTTGGTTCACAGAACTAGAAAGCAGGAACCTCAACTCGTCCCGCAGTCCTTCGTAGAACCTATTCGTCTTCCTTTGCCCATCAGTAAAAATCGAACCCGCATACCGCCCCAAGCGTGTAAATTCATGCAGGTACGCGTCAACACTGCCATCGCCTTGCGTCAGCCTTTGGAGTTCATTCTCCATGGCAATCCGTTGCGCCGTAGGAAGGTGCTTCGCTAGGAAGAGTGGAGAGAATTCTTCCATCGATTCTTGTGTTAAGGGACGACCCGCCAGGTGGTGCAGCTCCATCTCATCCCACCAAAATCTAGCCTCTCCTTAAAGAAGGAAGGTAGCTAGGGTGACTTTCTGATGCTCCTCCGTTCCAATCGCCATCATGATCCGCTTGACGCACGATAACCAATCCTCAGCCTGTGCAGGAGCTCCCACTCCCGAGAACGTCTGCGGGTGAAAACTCATAAACCGCGTCAACTGCTTCTCAGCGGCTCGAGGATTCACATCCACAATAGGTTCTGGCCTCGCCTCCACCTGTTCTGGCCTCACGGCCGGCTGCGCCTGCCCTTGCGCCTGCCCAACCGGTTGTTCTTGAACCATAGAAAACAAAGCCTCAGCAATTTATCGCACAGTTTCTGCAGACGGCAGAGGTGTAGGCACCTCAACTGGTGCCGTACTTTCATCTGAACGCTGGGGCTCCGATTGCCCCGCCCCACTACGAGTCACCTAAAGGGGACAAGACACACACATTAGCGGTCTTACATAAGCAAACAACACAAAATAGGAACGCGCATGTTCCTCAAACACAAGAATTTGCATTCCTATCATGGACATTCAGGAGTTCAAACGTGTTAACGTGGTTTGCACAGACACGTGCTCGCCACCCCACAAAAGAAGTCGACCACGAATTCGAGAGGGAAAGACCAAGACAGATGATACAAAAAATGTAACAACCCCATCCGTTCATATAATATATACTAGAAGGTCCGGCCGGGGCCCCACAACATATACCACAAAACAGACGATGAAGTTACAGAGTGATACTAGAATAACACAGCGCACCTAACACATTGCATTCTAGCGGAAGCCTATAACACTACACTTGAACTCCTCACTTGAATGTCCAACATATAAAAACTCCATATTTTATACATTATAGGAATGTCTTACAACACACATAAAGAGTTGGCCTTACGGCCTTACAGAGCTTTCAAACAGTGGCCCAAACATTGACACGCAGGCCGACCACATCAAAGAAAACATAACATTATATCCAAAGTAGCCTTCAAGGGCTAACAGCTACAACAGCAGCTAAGCAGCATGGACATCAACCCTTTTTTATCACGCTTGGCTCTCCAGCACCTGTACAGGGACAATCCACCCAACGGTGGCAAACAAAGGCAACGGTTAACATTCAGCTGACCAAATTATAACGACCCTACCCCTTCCTCGGGGCAGTGGTAATCTTCCCTGCAGGCATAGCATATCACAAGCATGTATATATATCTCATATAATGTGCTTTCATGCACACATGCCATCACAACCGTCAGCCACCCGACCCGACAGTCAGTGCACTCAGGGCACATTCTTGGTGTACTGGAAAACTAGTTTCCCACCACCGTATCAGGGTCACAGCCCAACGACAACTCACTTGAGCATTTACTCCATGACGTGCAGTCGGAGTTTTATAGTCTTAGTGAACCGGGACTGGCCCGTAGCCCCCCATTGTATCACGGCGCGTGGGCCTAATACTCTTGCTATGCACTCCAATAGACCGCACTTTCTGGTCTCACGTCGGACGGACATAACGCAGGTCGGATCCTCCACCCCCTTTGCTCAAATCGCCTTGCCATCACCGAGTACGGCGTACTCGCAGCTAAATAAAGGCGCGGGTAGGTCTCAGCGATACTGTTCTGGTATTCAAGCCTGGGCATAACTCTTACACCCATTCATCTCACAACATTAGCGGGTCTTTCCTGGATACACCAATACTTCCTGCTACTCTCTTTGCAGGTGGACACCATAAATAGCACAAATGTCAGGGGTCTTTCCTGGCTACCACGCCAGTACTTCCTGTTACTCTCTTCACAGGTGGACTCCCTATGAACATTAAGCAGTACAAAAGGGTATTTCCTGGAATTCCAATCCAGTACTTCCTGCTACTTCATTTCACAGGTCAAACCCATCAGCACAAACAGCACAAGCATTCTGCGGGTATTTTCCTGGACTACCACTCCAGTACTTCCTGTTACTTTCTTTCACAGGTCCAACCCGTCGACTCCTAAACTACGCGTTTATCACGGAGTCTTCTCCGGTTCGTATGCAACATCGCCAATCCAAACCAACCTGTCCAGATGGGCTTCACACAACATGCCTATTCCGAACTCCATTTCCGGATCTATATGCCAACAAAGGGGAGTCCATGAATCAACCCAAAAGACTCCCAACATCAGCCACCCTTTGGTGGGGGAATCATGCATATGTCAAAAAGGAAGCCTTCAACATGGCTAAGAAGAAAGGTCATTACCCTTGAACACCATTTCGGTGCCATGAACTCCTAGCTGGCTCGAAAGAACCGCAAAAGCTTTTCCTCCGCAACGATGACCTCAAATCTCAGCTTGACACTCTCAAGCTCTACCAGAGATCAGCCCCTCTTCTTCTTCCTCCTTCTTCCTTTCACTTTCTCTCTCTAGAAGTTTAAAAAGATGAAGGCAAAATAAAAATGAGATTCTTTCTCAACTCTCGGCCTTAAGGAAGCAGGGAGGGACCTCAGCTGTAGATCCCAGCGGAAGAAGAATGGACGGCCATGAAAACCCGTAAAATCTTATTTCGGGTTCGACACGCCCTGTGATAAGCCCGTGTCATAGGCTGTGTCACACTAAGCGGTGCACAAATCGACTTATCAACCGCCTTATCCCGAAATAGGTCACGCCCAGGGTACACGCCCGTGACGGCCAGGTCATACCCATGACATAGGGCGTGTACCTCACTCGAGTCATCTTCACGACCTACTCCAGAGGACTACTCGAGTAGTTAGCTATGACACGCCCGTGTCAAATGACCGACACGCCCGTGACAGGGGGTGTGTCACCAACTCGAGACCTACTCGAGAGAAAACCAACTACTCGAGTACTCAGATCGGACACGCCTGTGTCACAGGGATGACACGCCCGTGTCACCCCCCCTTACTCGAGTACTTTTCCACCTACTCGAGAGAAAAGTGCCGACCACTCGACACAGCAGAACATGCCCCGTGACATGCCCATGTCACAGGCCATATACCCCATGCTCGACGAACGTTGAGCGCAGTTCGTTGACCGAAAAACTCGAGTGTCGACAGGGGAGGTCACGCCCTAGGTCATGCCCGTGACAAGGGGCGTGTTCCTCCCGAACACTTCGTCGAACGTTTTTTTCGTTGAACTCGCGACGGCTCCGCACCCGAGCAGGACACGCCCTGGGACACGCCCGTGTCCCAGGCCGTGTCACCCAAAAATTGCTTGCTAAAAAAATAGGCTGTTACATCCACGAGGTTTCGCTCAGATGCGGGATGTTGAAGGCTTTTCACCTGGTGGCCAAGCATCTGAAGTTTGATGCCTCAGGGCTTAGTTTTGATGACATTTTTGATGGAAAAGGAGGTGAGCCCTGAGCGTGATGTTGAAGCGACCGACGAGTTGCGGCTTGCGCTTTTATCTTTGTATGCTCGTATACATTGTCTCTTTTGTTTTCTTGTTGAGACTGATGTATGCATATCATCACCCATTGGTAAGTTTGTGTAGCGCATTTGCTCCTATATTGATATGATAGTATTGTTCTCATTCTTCTCAACTTTGTTGCACAAATCCCGGTAGATGGCAGAATGCAAGCTTGTGGCAATGTCGGGGAGTGTGACGACTCAATCCAAGGGTCGGAGAATGTAAGGATTTAATCTAACTATGAGGCCGAGCCTGGCCATGAGAAGATTGCCGAAGAATATAAGTATTCGATCCGGGTGTTAGAGAATGTAGGGATTTGATCCGACTGTGGGGCCAAGCCTGCCCATGAGAGGATTGCCAGAGAATGTAAGTATTCGATTCGGGTGTCGGAGAATGTAAGGATTCAATCCAACTGCGACCGCGAGGGGATACCCTAGCGATGGTGGGGCGTTAGCCTGTAGTAACGACGGAGAATGTAATAATTCAATCCGATCATCTGAGAATGTAATTATTCGAACCGGTTGTGTGACCTAGCCTGAATATGAGCCGATTGTCGAGAATGTAAGGATTCGATCAGGGTGTCAGAGAATGTAAAGATTCGATCTGACTATGCGACCGCGAGGGGGGCATGCCCTGACAATGGCGGGGAATTGGCATGCAGTAATGACTGAGAATATAATGATTCGATCTGACTGTGTGACCGTAAGGGGGCATGCCCTTGCGATGGCTGGGCGTTGGCCTATAGTAATGACAGATAATATAATGATTCAATCCTATCGCCGGAGAATGTAATGATTCAATCTGTTTGCGCGACCTAGCTTTGGCAAAGAGTTGGCTTCTAGTGAAGGTAAAAATTCGATCCGGAAGTGACCTAGCCCGGTCGGGAATTGCTCATCAGAGAATGTAAGGATTCGATCCGGGGAGTGGACTAACCAGGTCAAAGAGTTAGCTTCCGGAGAATGTAAAGATTCTGTCCGAAAGTGACTGAGCCTGGTCGGTAATTGTTCACCGGAGAATGTAAGGATTCGATCTGGGGAGTGGTCTAGCCTGGCTAATGAGTTGGCTTATGGAGAATGTAAAGATTCGATCCGTAAGTGATCGAGCTTGGTCAGGAATTGCTTGCTGGAGAATGTAAGGATTCGATCCGGCGAGTGGCCTAGCCTAATCGAAGAGTTGGCTTCCGGAGAATGTAAAGATTCGATCCGAAAGTGACCGAGCCTGGTCATGAATTGCTCCAAAAATAGACTGGACTGGCCTTCCGAAGATGGCGTTGTAGGGTGAACTTGAGTCGATGATGACAAACTGGATGACATAAGTAGCATGCCACGGGAATTCACCTATTGTTACTAGCAAGTGATTGTTCCCTGAATGAGAACTAGGTGGTTGTCAAAGACATATACAGGTCCCGCGGCAGGACTGGGATGTTGTTTGGTGAGTTTCATTTTGTAGAGAGTGGATAAAAACAAGACATCGATTGAACTCCCGTTGTCTATGAGAATTCCTTTGACGTTGAAACAAGGATCTCCAATTCTTGCGTAGATGACGAGCGGGTATTGATAGGGGGTCTGCAACCTTTCAAGGTCTTCTCTACCGAAGGAGATGGTGAAGTCCTAGTTGAGCTCCATATTCTTGCGAGCTCCATCTGTTGTTTAGACTGAGAATACCTGGGTAGAGAGGAATGGGGGCTCGATGATGATTTCAATATTGACGACCATTTGTCTGGTGCCAGGAGAACCCTGTGGCGCGTTCTGCTGGTCTCTTCCTTGGCATGGTGCTTGCAGGCCCTGCGCTTGTCCATGCAGAAACATTCCAAGGAGTCTTTAGCGGACAAGGCGCTTGATTTCATTCTTTACTACAGAACATTCTTCGATAGTGTGACCATTCGTTTAGTGAAACTCGCAATATTTCAACCGGTCACTTCTTGGGTTCAGGGGAGGCATTCTCGGTCGCCGGAATGCTGGATCATCCTGGGTTTCATATAACACATTTGTCTGAGGGATATTTAGTAGAGTGTATTCTCGGGGTGGTCGCTGACCCCCATCCCTTGGAGGGTCACAACAACAGTCACCATTTTGACGGTCTTCCTGGCGTCGCTCTTCTTGTCTTACGGGGGCCTGCTCCTGCCCATTCTTCCTTTTCGGCCTGCCTTGAAACTGCTAGTGGTGCACTTTAATAGCCTCGTTAGCTGCTATCCAGGCTTCAACCTGATGAACAAAGTCTGGATAACTAGACACATTTTCCCTCATGAGTGTCGAATAGAAGCCATGCAACACCCCCTATCCGTCGCGTACCATATGACAGTAGGTCCGGCTGGGGCCCGACGCCATGTACCACAGACAGACCGGGTGGTTACTCAATGGAAACCATCCAACCAATCAAAGCAACCTACACAGAGCATTCTAGCGGAAGCAGTTTATAAGTCGCAATTAAAAAAATCCAGCACCAAGCATGAATGTCCACTAATACACCAAATAGGAATGTAGTACATACACAAGTACTGGCCTTAAGACCTTACAAACGGTTTACTTCAAATTACATGTTTTACAAACCACGGCACGCAGGCCGGTCATACATGAATAAAAGCAAGTAAACACTTCAATTAGGCCTTCAAGGGCCGGCTTCGCAATTTGGGCTTTAGCCCGCTATTGACCGCTTGGTCCAGCAGCACCTGCAAGCTACAAACCACCGCATAGTGGCAAACAAAAGCAACGGTCAGCAATGCTGACCAAATTATAACGATCCCGCCCCAAATATGGGGCAGCGATGCTCCTTCCATGCACTTATTAGCATAACCAAGCAGTATATAAATATACATTGCATCACAGGCGTTGGCATGCACGGCCCCACGCCCCATGCTCTCAGGGCACATTCTCGGCGAACCGGCCAATGTCACGTCAATTTAAGCCATAGACATTCCAGACTAACCACCGCCACTTTGACAGCCAAACATATGAGCTTTTTGGCTTCTTGGCATAGGTTACGTCAATTTAAGCCATAGAACGCCGAAGACCCTCATCTATGCCAACGACTCTAACCGAACGACATAGAACGGGTACGGTTCCATCTAACTCGTGCTCACTTCACAATGACAGTTTAAGCCATATGCGCGGGTCAAACCTCTCCCGAGTCCCATTTCCATCACACTTCACATAACTCGGTTATGTTCAAGTTGGCTCCCAGGCCACCAAGTTGTCAATCTACCACGTAGAAAACCCGAAAAACAAACAATCACACGTAGTCTTCTCCGGCATTTATGCAATGCAACATCATCGATCCAGACAAACATGTCCGGGTAGGCTTAACACATCATGCCTATGTCCGTTCTCGAATACAGACTCTAAACAATGAGGACTTTACATATCTACCCGAAGGAACGCCTCCAACTCACCGCAAACTCGCGAGGGCGGGCTTCCTATGCAAAGAAGGAGAACTTCACATGCTCAAGAAGAGAATCGTTACCATAGCGTTCCTCCTTGGTGCCATGGAAATGTAAGCTGATGAAAAGCACCGCACTCTCCTTACCTCCATAGATCCGAAGTCAGTTCGCGATTTGGAGCTTCGAAGCTCCTCCAATGGCCGGATCTAAGCTTCTTCTTTCTCCTTTGCTCTCACCTCTCTCTTGACTTAGAAAGAGAACCACTCAAGTAAAAATGAGGGTTTCAAAGGTTCAATCCCGGGTATATACCATCAGGAATAACCCCCAGCCGTTGGATCCCAAATTAAAGAAACGAACGACCATGATTCGGGCCTGAAATGCTAAAACTGGGCCGAACACGGCCTGTTACACGCCCGTGTCCAGGGCCGTGTCCCTCATTCGCCGTCAAAATCGACGCGTCTGGAAAAACACACGGGCATCCAACACGCCCGTGTTCGACCTGACACGCCCGTGTTCCACCTGACACGGCCGTGCGGTCGGCCGTGTGCCCCCATCGACACAGCCCCGAAAACAACCCGAGACTCACAAGGATATTGGACACGCCCGTGTCCTAGCCCGTATCTAACTCGAACACGCCTGGGCGCCAGGCCGTGTTCACTGTCTCGACACTTCATCGAGCGAAGTTCGTCAACTGCCTGACACGGCCTTGGACACGCCCGTGTCCTAGGCCGTGTGCCTTGTCTCGACACATCGTCGAGCGAAATTCGTCGACTCCCCGGGCCGATCGTCGACACGGGCTCGACACACCCTGAGACACGCCCGTGTCTCAGGCCGTGTTCCCTGCTCGACGATCGTCGACTCCAAATTTTGTCGACCTCGCGGCCAAAACGTCGACTCGAGCCTGATACGCCCGGGGACACGCCCGTGTCCCAGGCCGTGTGCCCCCTGCCAAATCCCAGATTCGGCCCAAAATGCCTCCCGTCGCTCTTTTGAGTTTCAGGGCGTTACAACTCTCCCCCTCTTAAAAGAATTTCGTCCACGAAATTACATAAAGGAAAGAAAAGTACTAAAATTAAATTGTACCTGAGTGGAAAAACTCCGGATACTCGTCAAGCATAGTTTGCTCTCGTCCCAAGAGAGCTCCTCGCGACCGCAATTGTCCCATCGGACCTTGACCATCTTGATATCTTTATTGCGTAGCCGCTTGACCTCCGAGTCCTCAATCCGCACGGGCTTGACTTTTGTCGTCAACCCACTGTCAATCGGCACTTGATCGACCGCGATCACTTGCGTAGGCTCTTACACCGCCTTTCTTAGCACCGAAATATGGAATACATCATGTAAACCACTAAGCTCCACCGAAATCTTCAACCGATAGGCTGCTTCACCAACCCGCTCCAAAACCTCAAACAGCCCAAGGTACCTCGGGCTTAGCTTTTTCAATCTCCGCACCCGCGAGACGCCCTTGAATGGCTTGATCTTTAAGTACACCCAGTCGCCCATAGCGAACTCCACGTTCCTGTGCTTGGCATTATAGTACTTCGCTTGCCGGTCCTGAGCGATAAGCAACCTCTCCCGAATGGTACGAACCAAAGATGTCGCATCTTCCACCTCTTGGCGCTTGTACAACTTTGACTCACCCGTTTCTAACTAAGACAACGACGTGCGACATTTTCTACCATATAGGGCCTCGAAGGGCGCCATTTGAATACTCGCCTGGTAGCTATTGTTGTACGCAAACTCCATCAAATAATGATGGTCTTCCCATTGCTTTCCAAAGTCCAAGACACACATGCGAAGCATGTCTTCCATATTTCTATTGACCCTCTCGGTCTGCCCATCTGTTTGTGGATGGAAGGCTGTGCTGAATTTTAACTTTGTTCCCAACATTTGCTGCACTAGCCTCCAATCATTGGACGTGAATCACCCCATCTCGGTCTTTCACGATGCTGCGGGGCACACAGTGAAGCCGTACTATATTATCCACATATAGTTTTGCCAACTTTTCCACCGGATCATCCTTCCTATGCGGAATGAAATGCGACACCTTCGTTAGCCGATATACGACCACCCAGATGACGTCGTTCCCCTTTTGCGACCTTGGCAAACCGTGCACAAAGTCCATAGAGATGTCGTCGAATTTCCACTTCGGAATAGACAAGGACTTCAGAAATCCTCCCGGCTTTTGGCACTCCGTCTTCACCAAGGCGCAAGTTTGGCACGTCGCCACATAGAGTGCCACATCCTTCTTCAAACCCGGCCACCAAAACAGTTTATTTACATCGCGGTATATCTTTGTGCTCCCCGGGTGAATCAAGTACTTGGTATGATGTGCCTCATACAACAATTCCACCCGCAAATTGCCCACACTTGGGACGCACAGATGACCGTCTTTCCAAAGTAATCCGTCCTCCACAATGAATTGAGAATTTGACCCATCCAGAGCCTCTACCATGAACTGCTTCATATGGTCATCCAAATCCAAAGCCTGCCGAATCCGATCAGCTAGGTCATATTGGACTTCAGTCCAATTCAGTACTGCTTCAGCACTTGATTGCTTATCTACACAAACAATCTCCAATGCCTCCAACTCCCGCACCAACTGCTCGTCATGGATCGACAGCCAATTGGCTTGAGCTGGGGCTCGGCGACTCAACGCGTCCGCAACCGCATTGCCCTTACCAGGCACGTAGTGGATCTTGAATGTATAGTCCCCCAGGAACTCCATCCATCTACGCTGCCGCATATTCAGATCTTTCTGATCAATCAGATACTTCAGGCTCTTGTGATCGGTGTAGATATCAATCTTCACACCATACAAATAATGCCTCCACAGCTTCAAGGCAAAAATCACGACCGCTAACTCCGAGTCATGGACCAGATAGTTCCTCTCGTGCACTTTCAGCTATCTCGAGCCATAAGCTATCACACTTCCGTGTTGAAGTAGCACGCAACCCAAACTGCTGCCCGAAGCATCGCTATAAATCTCATAACCGTCGGTCCCACACGGCAAACTCAGCACGGGCGCCGTGGTCAACCGACATTTCAACTCCTCAAAAGCTCGCACGCACCACGGCGTCCAAACGAACCTCTGCTCCTTCCTCGTCAAAGTAGTGAGAGGTAACGCTATCCGCGAGAAGTTCTCTACGAAGCGCCTATAATAGCCGGCAAGCCCCAGAAAGCTCTGGACTTCCGCTATCGTAGAAAGCTCAGGCCACTCCCGTATTGCAACAATCTTCGCAGAATCCACTGCAATACCTTCTCCACTCACTATATGACCGAGGAACGCCACTAAGGACAACCAAAACTTGCAGTTTGAGAACTTGGCGTACAATTGATTCCTCCTTAGCGTCTCCAAAACCAAATGAAGATGCTTGAAGTGATCTTCCTCACTCTGCGAGTACACCAAAATATCGTCGATTAAGACGATCACAAAATGGTCCAAGTACTCCCTGAAGGTCCTGTTCATCAAATCCATGAACACTGACGGCGCATTAGTCAGCCCAAATGGCATGACCGTAAACTCGTAATGCCCGTATCTCGTACTGAATGCTATCTTCGGGATATCAGTCTCCCTTATTCGCTGTTGATAGTACCCAAACTAGAGATCCAACTTTGAGTACACCGTCGACCCGACCAACTGATCAAAAAGATTATCGATCCGGGGGATCAGGTACTTGTTCTTTTCCGTCAACTTGTTGAGCTCCCGATAATCAATATATAGCCTCAAGCTTCCGTCCTTCTTCTTAACAAAGAGGACCGGCGCGCTCCAAGGCGAAGAACTTGGGTGCACATAGCCTTTCTCCAACAACTCTTGCAGTTGAACCTTCAGCTCCGCCATTTCGTTAGGTGCTAGCCGATATGGAGAGCGTGACACGGGCTTTGCACCTGGTACGAGCTCTATCATAAAATCTATCTCCCATTGAGGCGGGGCTCCAGGAAGATCTCTAGGGAACACATCAGGGTACTCTGATACCACTGAAATACTATCCAACACGGGCTTTGGCTTCGCAACCTCCACTAGTGTAAAGAACAGTTCTGCATCGACACGAACCGCCTTCACCACTTGAAGAGCAGACATCAACGTCTTGCTCGACCCCTTTAAGCCCGTAAAAGTCGTCTCACGACTTGCTACCAACTTAACTTCCTTACGATCACAATCAATATAGGCTTGCTGCTGCGAGAGCCAGTCCATGCCAAATATAACGTCGAACTCCACCAATGGTAGTAACGACGCTTGCAGATCGAACTCCTGATTCCCAATGCGAATCTTAAAACCGCAGATTCTATCTGCGCGCATCGAACACCCATTGGGCAACAACACATCCAACTTATCCTTCACCATCGAAGAAGGGACTCCGATGTGTGATATAATTCCTTCGGACAAGAAGGAGTGTGAAGCTCCCGTATCGAAGAGTGCTCTTGCCGGATTTTCACAAATCAAAACAAATCCTAAACAAGCAGTGGTAAGGTAACACATGCATAACAAGTATTTAAAGAATTAACTTGCTATAAATTAAACCGTACCTGTCACCACATCCGCCTGTTTGATGGCCTCATGTTGGCCAAGATTATACACCCTTGGTTGGGCCGGAGCATAGTGGGACGCGGTTGACTCTACCGCCTTGCCTTTCTCTTCATAAGTTGCTCCCGGCTTTCCTTCGGACTTGAGACGTCCGCTCCAACAGTCACGGGCAAAGTGCCCCGACTTTCCACAAGTGAAACATACACCCGGGGTTCGACCCGTAGTCGCCCCAGAAGCACCAGAAGAAGGAGCTGGACCCGAAGTCCTATGCTTATTGTGGAATCTTCGACAGCCGGACTTTGAAGTAGTCAGCACTTTGAACTCAGATTTCTTATCACCAATGCTCTTCTTTGCTTGTACATTCTTCATGTCCTTCTCCAAGGACCGGGCCGTGTTGACCAAGGTCAAGAAACCCCGCGTCATCGGCCCTGAGAGTAGTAACCTCAACTCATCTCTCAACCCTTCATCGAATCGATTCGTCTTGCACTCCTCATCCGCAATGGTGGAGCTAGCATATCAACTCAAACGAGTAAACTCGCGGAGATATTCATCCACGGTACTATCTCCTTGAACCAACTTCAGGAACTCGTTCTCCAACGCTATCCTCTGCGCCGAAGGGAGGTATCTAGCTAAGAATAGTCTCGAGAACTTCTCGATCGAGACATCAACAAGTTGCCTACCTCTCAATAGGTGCAGCTCCAATCCTTCCCACCACAATCTCGCTTCACCGTCCAGAAGGAACGTAGCAATGGTGGTCATTTTCCACTCCTCTGTCTCTGTTGCTGTCATGACTCTCTTCGCCATGGAGAGCCAGTCTTCAGCTTGAGATGGGGTTCCCAACCCCGAGAATATCGGAGGATTAAAGCTCATGACATGCTTGAGCTGTCTCTCGGTTGCCCTCCTTAGCACCAACGGCTCCACTACTACCTATTCCACTCTCCCCGGCTCAGCCTCTTGCAGCGGTACCTGTTCCATCGCAGGAGCGGGCTGCTGCATTTGCCTTGTAGGCTGCGCATTAATCATGGCCAACACTGCTTCGACCACCAAACGTATGGTCTCAGCCGACGGAGGTGTTGCAGGAGCTTCATTAGGTGCACTGTTAGCCTCAGAAACTCGACGTTCCGACGGCCCAGCACCACTTCTGGTCACCTATAGTAGTACAAAACACCGTTAAGCGACCAAATAAAATTGCAAAAAACAATTATAGGAACACGCAGGTTCCCCAAACATGTGTATTTTCATTCCTAAGTGGACATTCATTGGTTCTTTTGTTGTTATAACGATGACGCACACACATGTGCTCACCACCCATTAAAAAGAATTCGACCACGAATTCATCTTCAGCCCGACCAAAACCAGTAGTCTGATACCAAATTGTAACACCCACTATCCGTCGCGTAGCATATAACAGTAGGTCCGGCCGTGGCCCGACGCTATATACCACAGACAGACCGGGTGGTTACTCAATGGAAACCATCCAACCAATCAAAGCGTCCTACACACAGTATTCTAGCGGAAGCAGTTTATAAGTTGCAATTAAAAGAACACAACACCAAGCATGAATGTCCACTAATACACAAAATAGGAATGTAGTACATACACAAGTACTGGCCTTAAGGCCTTACAAACGGTTTACTTCAAATTACATGTTTTACAAACCACGGCACGCAGGCCGGTCATACATGAATAAAAGCAAGTAAACACTTCAATTAGGACTTCAAGGGCCGGCTTCGCAATTTGGGCTTTAGCCCGCTATTGACCGCTTGGTCCAGCAACACCTGCAAGAAACAAACCACCGCACGGTGGCAAACAAAAGCAACGGTCAGCAATGCTGACCAAATTATAACGATCCCGCCCCCAATACGGGGCGGCGATGCTCCTTCCCTGCACTTATTAGCATAACCAAGTAGTATATAAATATACATTGCATCACAGGCATTGGCACGCACGGCCCCACGCCCCTTGCTCTCAGGGCAAATTCTCGGCGAACCGACCAATGTCACGTCAATTTAAGCTATAGACATTCCAGACTCACCACCGCCACTTTGACGGCCAAACATATGAGCTTTTTGTCTTCTTGGCATAGGTCACATCAATTTAAGCCATAGACCGCCGAAGACCCTCATCTATGCCAACGACTCTAACCAAACGACATAGAACGGGTACGGTTCCATCTAACCCGTGCTCACTTCGCAACGACAGTTTAAGCCATATGCGTGGGTAAAACCTCTCCCGAGTCCCGTTTCCATCACACTTCACATAACCAGGTTATGTTCAAGTTGGCTCCCAGGACACCAAGTTGGCAAGATCACGCATCCGCCCAGTTTTCCGGGTGCACCTTAGGGTTAATCCCCAAGGCTCCCTGTTGCAATCTACCACGTAGAAAACCCGAAAAACAAACAATCGCACGAACTCTTCTCCGACATTTATGCAATGCAACATCACCGATCCAGACCAACATGTTCGGGTAGGCTTCACACATCATGCCTATGTCCATTCTCGAATACGGACTCTAAACAACGGGGAATTTACATATCTACCCGAAGGAACGCCTCCAACTCACCGCAAACTCGCGAGGGCGGGCTTCCTATGCAAAGAAGGAGAGCTTCATATGCTTAAGAAGAGAATCGTTACCCTAGCGTTCATCCTTGGCGCCATGGAAATGTAAGCGGATGAAAAGCACCGCACTCTCCTTGCCTCCGTAGATCCGAAGTCGGTTCGCGATTTGGAGCTTCGAAGCTCCTCCAATGGTCGGATCTAAGCTTCTTCTTCCTCCTTTGCTCTCACCTCTCTCTTGACTTAGAAAGAGAATCACTCAAGTAAAAATGAGGGTTTCAAAGGTCCAATCCCGGGTATATCCCATCAGGAATAACCCCAACCATTGGATCCCAAATTAAAGAAACGAACGGCCTTGATTCGGGCCTGAAATGCTAAAACTTGGCCGAACACGGCCTGTGACACGCCCATGTCTAGGGCCGTGTCCCTCATTCGCCGTCAAAATCGACGCGTCTGGAAAAACACACATGCATCCAACACGCCCCTGTTCGACTTGACACGCCCGTGTTCCACCTGACACAGCCGTGTGGTCGGCCGTGTGCCCCCATCGACACAGCTCCGAAAATAACCCGAGACTCACACGGGTATTGGACACGCCCGTGTCCTAGCCCGTGTCTAACTCGAACACGCCTGGGCGCCAGCCCGTGTTCACTGTCTCGACACTTCGTCGAGCGAAGTTCGTCGACTTCCTGACACGGCCTTGGACACGCCCGTGTCCTAGGCCGTGTGCCTTGTCTCGACATATTGTCGAGCGAAATTCGTCGACTCCCCGGGCCGATCGTCGACACGGGCTCGACACGCCCTGAGACACGCCCGTGTCTCAGGCCGTGTTCCCTGATCGACGATCGTCGACTCCAAATTTCGTCGACCTCACGGCCAAAACGTCGACTCGAGCCTGACACGCCCTGGGACACGCCAGTGTCCCAGGCCGTGTGCCCCCTGCCAAATCCCAGATTCGGCCCAAAACGCCTCCCGTCGCTCTTTTGAGTTTCGGGGCGTTACAAGCCGCTTGGGCGGAGTCCTCCGAGGATGACGCCTCTAATAAGTTCGGGGTAGACCCCCAGAATTTGCCATACTTCTGAGGTAAAGTGGCGAAAGAAATCTTTGAGGGATTCTCCCTCATTCTGCAGAATACTTGAGAGGTGCGAGGTATCCCGAACGATTCTACGGTTTTACACAAACTGTTAAGAAAATTTGCGTGCTAACTCTACAAATTTTAAATATTTCCCTCTCGAAGAGAATGAAACTAGGTATGAGCCTAACCCTTCAGAGTAGTTGGGAACACTTGACAGAGGACCTGATCTGTGACGCTAAAAATCCTCATTATGGCGAGGAAATGGTTAACATGTTCGAGAGGATCCTCTGTTTCATTGAATGTCTCGATGTTAGGGAGCTTGAAGCCGCATGGGACTAGATGAGCTAGAACTTGGGGAAGAGTGAGGAGCTATGGTGGAGAGGACGACACGCAAAGATGTCCTGCCTCCAAGCTATCTGTATTCTTGGGCAATCACCTCACATATCTTCTCGCAGATGAGTCTTTCACCTGGTGGTGCATAGGATACTTCTTACAGATGATGATGGCGGATGCCTTCAGTGCCCCAATGAGCGGGGTGCGTGGAACTGGCAGCATCAAAAAATTCTTCATATTCATTTTCCCCGTGGGGGGACTTGCTGAGGCAAAACTCGATAGTGAGCTGGAGGCGAAGGATTAAACAGATCGAGAGGCTGAAGAGAAGCTAGAGGTGCTGCGATATTATAGAAGAGGGCAAGCATCTCGACCTGGAGTTCCTCCAATTGCTGCATGCACCCTTCCAAAGAGGCTATGGGAGGGAGAGCGGCCTCACCGCCGAGAGTTGCGTTGACGAGCGAGTGGGAGGGAGCCGGCTCAACGCGCCCTCCAAGAGGTGATCCATTGGTGATTTGGGTGCTCCTTGCCATGGGAGCAAGTCACGAGTATAGCGGTGTAGAAGGTACTGTCTTCTAAATCTCTAGAGGATGCTAGGAACTGTTCCCACAGATGGTGCCAAACTATTGCGGCCAAACTCGACGCCACAGTCGGGCCAGATTAACTTAGACCGTCTTAGCTCACAGAGCGGTCGAGTGCACACAAAGTCAATGAGAGAGTGAGAGAAAGAGATTATGCACACGACATTTTGACGTGGAAAAACCCCTCGACTGAGTAAAAAACCACACAACTGGACCTGTGCTGGACACACTCCATTATCTATTTTCGATTACAACTTGCTTGAAGAATTGAGGATGACATGCCGCTCGTTGTTACACTTTGGATATGAGAGAGAGTTACTTAGGCTCACAATACGCAATAGACTGCTTTGCATAAGGTTACTTGTTGGGGAGTTGTGGGAAAGTGGGCACTTGTTGTAGTAGGAATTTCCTTCTTGCCACACACTTGTGTACTTAGGCTGATTTTTGGTGGATAGGCGGTGGCTCGAAGGTGGATTGAAGGTGGCTCAAAGGTGGCTCGTAGGAGGAATCTGACAGAGCTCTTACCTAAGGAGGAAGAAAGCAGAGGAGAGAAAGATCAAAAAATGAGGCAGCCTGGGGGCCTTTTTATAGCCTCTTGGGGGTGGTTACAGTGATTATATAACTATCCGCACACAAAAACAACCAATACCATAATTTTAAGTATAGTTTTGGATGCATATTATTTGTATATTTAATGTTACTAAATGTATGCCCCCACTAAAACATGTCCCCCTACAACCGATGTGGTTACGCTGGAAGTTACTAGTGGATCGGATGACCACGATTGTGGCAGAACTATCAGACAGCAAGGAAGGCAACCAAGGAGGGAAAAAGATGCGGCCGACCACCAACCTAAGGGTGGACGACCCCGGTCAAGACGACAGGCCACCGACGTGGCGCCGACCGTGGGGGGGGGGGGGGGGGGGGGGGGGGGGGGGGGGGGTGGCCGGCCGCACGCAGGCGGCACACTGGGCCCGGCCTCGGCAGCAGCCACCAGGCACGACACCATCGCCAGAGTCCGGGCGCGGCGCCGACATCGGATGCCGGCCACATGGCGCGACTGGTTGTAGTCGGACTGAGCAGGGGCAGCTAACCGAGCACACCCAGACGAAGGGCGTGGTGCGACCGGTCTCACCCGACCACCCCCCCACACCGTGGAGGCCGCGGGAGGGAAAGATCCCGCTGGCCGGGTTGGCCGGTGGGATCGCCGCATCTCGCAGACGTGGGTGCACGCCCACGAGGTGCGGCCCCTAAGATGGACGGAATCTAGGATGACTTAAGACACCCTACTGACGGCGGGAGAGAGGGGCCGACCTCGACGGCTGGCCCCGGGCGGTTTGGGGAACGGAATGGCACGCGATTGCGTGCACCGATCGCGCGAGCGACTGTTCCCCCATGATCTATATTTATGATGATGGGATCAGGGGAGTGGGCTAATCGCACCCCCTGTTATTCTATAAAGGGACTTGTCCCCATCAGTTCTAAAAGATATTTAACCAGAGTTTTAGAATTTTCATAGTCATTTTGACCATAAATATTTCACATATAAATAAATGTGACAAATGCATGCAATAATCTTTCCCATGGAAAATCAAACTAAAAAATTCTCATTAAATTCACAGAGATGTATTTAGACCTAACTAATTATGTGACAGATTTCGATTTTTCCTATGTAATTTAGTCACATATATCTTATTTATTCAAAAGTGCGACATATTAAATATAAATGAAATAACTAGGAAATTAATGTCAAAAATGCTAATTTTCTCCAGAGTAGATACATTCCATCATAAAACATGCATGGTCAAAATATAATTGACATGCATCTATTCAATTTGGGAAAAATACACCAATAAACTTTTGTGCTAAATACACACCAATTTCTAATGTACAAGGGTCATGCAAGTGAAATACACCCACATTAAGAAGCCAAATGGTCCCAATTTTTTATCAATGTCATATGATTACCTAATCAACAATCCACCAAAGATTTGGGTCAATTTGACTTTGTCTAGCCATGTATATCACCTATACATGCTTATTTACATTTTCCCCTAAACTATAAAAACATTTCCTCCAAAAATTTTGATTTTTGGATGGGGACTTTATATAGGTACCCCTTATGCATAGAAAAAATTTCAATCTCATGCAATGAGTCATGTGTTGGCAATTAATAATTAACGTTCTAGGTCACCTTTATGACACATCCCAGAAGAATGGACTTTCTGAGGGTTGTAGGGCACCGATCGAGTTGAATTATAATCCTAGGAAATTTAATAGGAAGCGCTATAGTTTTCATGTTTTATACTCTTTCTAAATCAGTCTCTAAGTGGCCTCCAATTGAGCTTGAAAACTTCTTGATAAATGTGACAAAATGAAATAAATTAAACTAATACTATAGTATATAATAATTATGTAGCACACATCTTAAAGAAGAAATGAACGAGAACTATGCGTCTTCAACCTCTAGCAAACAACCACAATCCTCCTGACCCGAGCCATACTCAAATCGACTTTCCCTGCCACCCATCTGCCTCCACAACCGGTCACTAACACCACCACCTTCGTTAACGTGGTGGCCACCAAACGACGACATCTTAGCGGCTGGAAACCGCCTCTCTGACGACTTTGAGCAAGCTAAAAAGCTTGTGGTTTTTACACATTTCTCACATGGGTTCGGGCTCAATTGAGCCTGACTTCTCTCTTAGTTGATCTAGGAATCTAGCACAGAGGGAGGGGATGAGGAACGAATGTTGTTTGATGTTTTTTGACGAGGACTTGACTTAGGTGCCATGAACATCCTCACTCCAAGCTCCCTATGTCGATTCCTACTACACTCCACTAAATCATGCAATCTCAGGCTCTAATCCGACTCCCTTCCACCTTCTGAAGATAATGACAATATTAGATTTGAGTGGGGAGAGCTTTGTTGAATTGCCATTAATGCATGGACAACCAACACTTTGGATGCTTCACCAAGGTGCCATTTGGTATGGGGATAGTGGGAATTCAGCTGGGAGTGTTATGGGGGTTGAGAGAAGTGAATTGTGAGGGGAATTGGATGACAAGTGTCACTAATTCCACAAATTCTTCACTTATCTCAATCCAAATTTGGGGAATATCTCAAATTGTCCTATTGTATGTCATCCTTTTTTGAAATTGGAGGGCAAGAGGGTAATTGTGTTTTTGGGCTACAGAATGGGCCTTGGGCCTTGTCCCTTACCCTTAGATTTATGCTTGGCACCCAATTTTCCTTTTTAGGCCTAAGATTGACCATGGTTGACCTTAGGGTTGACTTGGTTAAAATGATGTGTTGACTGACCCCAAAATGTTGGTATTGAGTCATATGACACTACCCAATGTTGGTTGAGCCATAGTGGGGCTTTGATTGAGCTAATTGATCCATATAGTGTGATTTGACCTAATGTTGATCAAACTTTGACTTTGGTCAAAAATGGATGAATTGGTTGACCCCATGTTGAGGTCCATGGTCAATTGACTTACTAATGAAATTAGGATGGTGGGGGTGAGGTTAATTTGAACAATTGAAGTCTAATTGAGCCATTTAGGGTTGAATTGAGCTATGTTGACCCAATGTTGACTTTGGCCCATTTAGTTAAATTGGTTGAGCCTAATGAATTATTATTGATCTAATGACCTTCCTTAGTGGTTAGGAGGGGGGGGGGGGGGGGTAGCGGTATGGTCAATTTGGCTTGTGAGTTCAATTTGAGGTGAATTGACCTATGTTGACTTGTACCCATTTGGGTGCACTAGGTGAGGTCACCTTGTAAGATTGAGTCATAGGGTCACCTCCTTGTCCTAATTCATATTAGGGGTCTAGTAGGAATGAGGATGTTGCAAATCTCAATAAACAAAGAAATAATTTTGTCCTTGAAATTTAAGTTTGGGTCTACTGGTATAAAAATGCACACTATTGAAGTATTAGTTTATATTATACCTGGAGGGAATAATCTAGTGTATACCATTTTTTAAATATGTGGGTATGTTACCAAGTTTTTTGACAAATTATTATCCAATATAATCCTTAATCACACATTGGATCTAGAGTCTCTTGTGACAAATAATCACCATATAGATGAGATTAACACTCTTATGTATAACTTTAAACCAACTTCCAAAATTATGACATGATAAAAAGATTATCATTTCTCCAAAATCATGAATTATCACATCTTAAATTAACCAAAGACCATAATTTGTATGATCTGATATTTGCAAGGTTACTCCAGTTCCAACTAGCTATAAACACGATTATGATTCATGATATCTGGGTTACGCAAGGTTGAGTTTGATAGTTCAATTATGTGTATAATAAGTCTTGCATCATTTACTCATGCTCAAAAATTCTAGGTTCAACAAGTAAACTTGATTGTACGTATGCAATATGCAAAGTGAACATTTCAAATTTTCTGATTTATAACATTTGATTTCAACAATATCAACAGGTTTATAACGGATTTTCAAATCGATTCCATATTGGTTTTAGGCCAAAAGATGCTACATTTACAAGAACATAGATTTAGGTAAAATCATTTCCAAGAACCCCAAGATTTGTAGTTAGTCAATCTCGCCTCAAGGAAGATCTCATTAAAACTTTAACATGTAATTTCAACATATGCATAATTGGTAATCAAGAATTATCCACAAAATCATTAAACTTTTGGAGGGTGATTCTAATGTCTTCAGACACATGCGTTCCAATTTCTAAGCTCGTCAAAACCATATCCAAAGTGTCATACCTATAATACACATTTCCTAAACTTAGCATGTCCATCACTTGATTTAAGTTTTCTGGGAGTCATTATACTTCCATAGTCATGACATTACAAAATGTTATAATCACCCAAAGAAAAATAACCTGAATTATCACCTCTTAAATTAAGTTAACGGGATACAATTTATATGATCAAATGTGATATTTTCTTCTTTAACTTGCGTAAGTTAAAACCTCAACATCCATATCCAAGTTTAATTATTACATCCAATTCCAAAGAGATCGCTTTTCTAATACTCTTAGCTATGCTGCAAACCATCATCCAAAGCAGGAGGGTAAATATTGTAATAAACTTTCACTCTCTTCCCTGATAAATTAGGATTAAATATATGTATATAATTAAGGGGGCATGATTTTCAATCACATCAAACATAAATAAATCATATCCAAATGCCCCGAAATGTAGGGATTTCAAACAACAAATTTCACAATGTGATGTATTTGTCCCACACAACTAAACCTGACAACCTTTATGTTTTTAATTACTGACAAAAATCAAGAATTTGTTTGACCATTGATGTATAACAATTTGTCCAGATAATTTTACTCATCATCGTCTCAGGATTATGGAGGTGAATATATGATACTACACCTTGCATGGAATTATAATAAAATTATTCACGTTTAAGAGTATGAGGACAATAACTAAGTCTTACTCTTGTCCGATTCAGATCCTAATTAGACTTGTATTGAATACATAGTTCATGTCAGTTTATCTTGCAATTTAGTTAATTTTATTTAAGGATCTTTGTTAATCGACAATCATACTCAATAAACATAGTCATAATGGTTGGGTTATGAGATTGGAGCATTTAGAAATCTGCTTTGTTATAGCAATCAAGTAACATGTGCCATTAATTGTATGTATATTCCTTTTGGCCTCAAATATTGTCTCAAATTTAGATCCTTTGAAGGCCAATTTGCTCAAATTCCCATGAATTTGTAAATGACTTACATTGCATATTGCATTAAGGAAGGCACGACCACTCCTTTGACTGTGTATTAAGTAATTATCTACTTCATTTAACTCGAGATTTGAGAAAATTCCTAAAGTCTTGTATCGACTTTCTTGATTTCAAAAGTCGCATGTATATATAACTGGGCAAACCCTTATGTATATCCCAAGAGTTATTTTACTACCCTCTTTGTTTACTTATTTGTATATACAAAATCTTATCTTCACCCGAGTAACATTTGAATACACCAACTTCAAGATCACAACGTTTGTGACACATCTTCTAATTAAGATCAAGGGAAACCCAAGTCCGCACCTAATTAGCCCAATAAACAAAGAGATAATCCCCCCTGCATATTCTGGGCTAAGTTTCTTCCATACCACTACGGTACATTCCTCCTATATATGCACACAATATTTAGGGCATTCGATCTTGGACTTGAGTTTCATCCCGAGACTTATTTACATGATACACCTTTTAGGCCCTCAAAGCTACTATTTATGTCAACCTTCTCAATGTCAATATGTGACCAAACCAAATATGGGCCTTTTCAGATACAAAATCTTATTTGATCTGTGGTATTTGTCACAGTAATTACTTCTACCTCATTTATAATTGGAAGTATCAATTCATTGGCAAGAAAATTATGCTTGAGTCTCCTAATACTCCAATAATAGATTACATGCATCAAATCTCTTCGATATGGTCCTATTAGTTTGGGTAAGGTGATAATATAACTAGATGAGCAAGTTAGACATTTTAAAAAGAATAGAAGTTGTTGAATGGCATTAAGTACAATATTTAACATATTAGGGTACCTATGATGACTTTATCAGGGTTTCTCTCCTGGGTCATGTCCAATGTATGAATCTGATCCGACCTCGGTCTCAATAGTGAGGTCCTCAACCTCGACCTCGACCTCGACTCTGCTATGTTGGTGGGGCTGTAGGAGGAGGAAGGGGTAGCGGTGGAAGAAATCTCTGGAAGTAGAGGGTTCATTTATTTTCTGGTTAGTTGTATATGTAGCAGACCCCCTAGAAGTGTCCTCTATGCTCTGGTCTCTGTGACACATGAATGAGTGATGACTATGTTGTTAGAACTAAGGGAGGTCGCTGCTTTGGCCTAACATTCAGACGAAGACATCCTCTGACTCTCTGATTCCCCCTGATCCTGCCCATCTGTGAGCATCTAAATGCATCAAGGATGGATATCAATATCTACCATAGCTCTGTCTGCTGAAATAGGGTAGGAGTCGGTGGAGGAGGGATCATTGCCTACGGGTTAAAACACTAGGGTATCAGAAACTGTTTGGCCTAAACTCATTATTAAGTGGACAATTTGTGTGATTCCACACATGGGCATACTATAACTTCCGTTGCTTTAGTTTTTCCGCAAATTAATCTCGAGTAGGGTGTCCCTGTGCTTGTGGAATTTTCTCTTTCAGGATTGTGTTAGCTAATACAAGTGGTAAAATCCCCCCTTCCCGATAATTGATCATGGCCGATGGGAGATCTTATGCCCATAACCGCTGCTCCGCGATGACACCATCTCACAAGTTAGTCACCACCGTAAGGAGTTGATCCTGTCAACAATTTAATCATAACCAGGTAACCGCATAATTGAGAAGAAGTAAAAACAACCAAGTCCACATCGTACATGATATATAAATAATCATAAAAGCATGCCCACAAAATGAGTACAACAAGGAAGGGATAATAAGGGTAAAGCTCGATACAAAGTATCTCTCAACTATCTCACGGAAGTACTCTCAAATCAAACACTCACTTCTACTTGTGGTAGAGTAGTACTGCGTTGCATCAACTCCTCAAGTCTTATCACCCTGTCCTGCTGTTCATGCTGCTGCTCTAACTCCTTGTTCACTCAGTGTTATTGACACATTCGATTGTTAGTCAAAATGACTAAATTATCTTTTCCTCGCCTCCTCCAGTGATTCCTAGGTACCAGGCATGAGGAAGAAAAGGAGGACAACAAAGCAACAGAACAAGCAAGTGATGTGGCCCTAACTAATAAGTATAAATATAGAGAACTACAATAGTGTATAAAATTTATGCTAGCAGTTCTTTATAAATTAGAGCAGTAGTAAGGAGCAGAAGTAGTAAAGTACTACATAGTAAGTAAGGAAAAACAAAGAACAAAATACACTATTATCATAGAAGTGTACCTTAACTTATATGAATGTCTATACAAACTTATAAGTTAAGATTTCTGGTAAGTAACTCATCATATAAAAGTGTCAATACTAATTTATATGATGAGGATCTTGTTGAATGCAATGTCTGCATATGCTATATAATGTGATGCTTATGCTTTGGTTTCATACAAGTGCAACACGTACATATGAATCTGTGCATATAAACCTTTCATCTGCATCCCTTTGTTCACCTCGCATAATTTTGAAAGTCTTTTCTAAGGGTAGCTAAACACCTAGAGGGGAGGGGGCGTGTAACGCCTCCATCCGTTACATGACATATAATAGAAGGTCCGGCCGGGGCCCCACACTATATACCACAAACGGATGGCGAGGTTACAGGTTAATATCAAAGACCAAACCACGCATCCTAACTCAGAGAATTCTAGCAGAAGCATTAGGGGTTAAACTTAAACTCATTAGCCATAAATTTCCACTATATATATAAACCACCATATTGATATATATATCCCACAGGAATGTATACAAATTTCACCAAAGTGTTTGGGCTTAAGGCCTTACAGGTTTCTTCATACGTGTGGATTACATACGTCGGTACACATGCCGACCACACATGAAAATCACAAAACACTTTTCTGTCATTGGCCTTTGAGGGCCAGCATAGCACCAGCATCAGCAGCAAGGTCTTTAGCCCACTATTTTCTACTCAGCTCTCCAGCACCTGCATGGGGACAATTCACCACAACAGTGGCAAACAAAGCAACGGTCAGCATTCAACTGAACAATATATAATGACCCTACCCCTTATCCGGGGCAGTGGTATTCCTTCCCTGAAAGCATAGCATTTCACAAGCAAATATATCACAAGATGTGCACTCACGCACCATCAATATATCACAAACGTCGACCACACGACCCGACGCTCCGTACACTCAGGACACATTCTCGGTGTACCGTAAAACTAGGGTCCCACCACCGTTCTCGGGCTTCAAACCCAACGGTAGACTTGAGCATTCATGCTCTACGACCCACGACTGGAGACTTTAGTCTTGATGACGAACATCCCATGATTCTCATGATGTGATCCTAACGAAGCCATTTTTCAGGCACTCAAGTTAGACAACCATCATGTAGATACAGTTCATCCCTTACCCATTACTTAAATCGCCAGTTCAATGTCTAGACTGATGCGGGTCGGCATACCCTTATCCATTCGGCTCACTAACCTTTAAGAGCTCACATAGCTCACAATAGCCACACTGTCCCCTAAGGACTGGCTACACAATTATAGGTTAGATAGGAGCTATCTTCCGTGATAATCACTATCGCCTGGCGTTAGCGATAGAACTTTTTTTTCTGTACCCAGCCCTAACCATATCTGGATCAACAATTCAGAAATCCCTGCAGCCACCTACAGTTCCAGAAACACTAGACTTTCATAGCATACAACATACGCACTCTGAGGGTATTTTCCTAGCATTCCTTGCCAGTACTTCATGCTACTTCACTTCACAGGCACAACCTACGGA
Source organism: Platanthera guangdongensis (assembly GCA_039583875.1). Taxonomy (NCBI): domain Eukaryota; kingdom Viridiplantae; phylum Streptophyta; class Magnoliopsida; order Asparagales; family Orchidaceae; genus Platanthera; species Platanthera guangdongensis. The sequence goes on along the minus strand of CM077150.1, from coordinate 239,779,329 downwards.
CTCCACATAAAACTCATTTTTACTCGGAGTCTTATCCGGTGCACAAAATAAAATATCACCAATCCAGACCAACCTGTCCAAATGGGCTTCACATAGTATGCCTATTCCGGACTACACATTTCTGAATCTACATGCAAGACATCTTGGGGATATCAAGAATCAACCCAATGGAAATCCCTTAATCTTCCACCTTTTGGTGAGGGAAATCCATGCATATGCCAAATAAAGGACTTCACTTGTACAAGGAAGAAAGATTGTTACCCTTGACGATCTCTTTGGAGCCATGGCAAAACGTTTCTATGCGGACAAAAATGATCGTCTCCCTTGAAAGTATTTAGTTTCCTACCTAAATCACCTAGAGGGGGTGAATATGTGAGATGTGTGTCTTTTGCGGAATAAAAATTTAAGATCTATGCACAGAACTATCTACCAATCAATCACAAACGAAGCAAGATTTATAGTGGTTCCCCAACCTTGGGTACATCCACTTTCCCTCACCAATCTAGCAATACACTAGACTCGGCTACTCCACTATCTTGGATTGAAAACCAATCCTATGCCTCGGAACAAAGTTCCTACAATCTCAATCCACAAAACGGATCTACACTCGGAAGGTAAAACTTCCTACAATCTCGGAGACAAAATCTCCTACACTCGGAGAAAATTCTCCTACAAGAATGAAATAGAATGAATGTAAAATTACAAATAGTGAATCCTTATCAGATCTACAAACAATCAACCTGGATCTTCCTCTTTTGGACTTTGCGGCTTTATCCGAGTGGTTGAAGAAAATCTCGGCAAAGCTAGATCTGGACTTTCTTAGCTTCACACGATCGGATAGAATATGAGGAGTTGAGCGACGATCTCAATCTGTAAGCCTTCTTGATCTGAATCCTCTGAAATCGAAAACCCTAGCCGGATGTGAACGATGAAGATCGGTGGCGGCGGCTTTCGCTTCTTGGAGAGAGAAAGGGAATCAGAGAACTTAGAAAATAATTTGACTGCAAAACTTCTTCTTCGGGTTTGTCGGTGTTGGGTACATTGGTTCAAATGTACCTGATTTGAAGAAGCCTCACCCAACTCAATGATATACATCAAAATGTATTTGATGTGTTTTGAGTTTACTTGTGCAGGCTAAGTATTTGCAGGAAAGAAGAAAAAGTTTCTAAGTCCATGTGTCGACACCCAGAGGGAAAGTGTCGACACTTAAGAAGACTTGTGTCGACACCCAGGCAAGCAGTGTCGACACTTGGAGTCATTGTGTCGACACAAGGGATGCTGAGTCGACACCAGACAGAAAGTGTCGACACAAGGAGCTGTGTCGACACTCAGTGAAGAAAAGACAGTGAAACTGTGTCGACACTTAGCAGTTGTGTCGACACCAAGAAAAACTGTGTCTACATCAGAAAGTGTCGACACTTGGAGGCTGTGTCGACACTCAGCAAAAGTCAGCTGAGACTAAGTACAAGTGTCGACACCCAGAACAATGTGTCGACACTCAACAGAAGAGTCAACACTTGAAGTAAGTGTCGACACCAAGAACAATGTGTCGACACTTAGCTAAAGACTCAACACTTGAAGAAAGTGTCGACACAAGGAGCTGTGTCGACACTTAACAAAGAACAGCAAAGTTCAACAAAATATTCTAAGTACAAGTGTCGACACTAAGGAGTTGTGTCGACACTCAGCCAGAGTCTCGACAGAAGAAGAAAGTGTCGACACCCAGAGCAATGTGTCGACACTCAACAAGTATCAACACTGAAGACATGTGTCGACAATAAGAAGCAGTGTCGACACTTGACAGATACAACACATGAAGATGTGACGACACAAAAGAGATGTGTCGACACTTAAAAGAATTCAGCAAAATTCTGAAATACAAGTACTTGTGTCGACACTCAATTTCAGTGTCGACACATGAAGAAGAAGTAGTGTCGAGATACAAAATCTACAACACAAGGAGTTGTGTCGACACCTTGTAGACTAGTGTCGACACATAGACAACTTGTGTCGACACTTGGTCTATAAGTGTCGACACTTAAAGACAGAAAGTCTCGAAACTTAAAGACAGTTACAGAATTTTCAAGAACTGACTGGATGACTTGACAGCTGCCATTCCAGCCGGTCTACAGCACCTGTCAGAGTTGTCAGAATTCAGTTATGCACCGGACCAGCCGGTTACCATGAAGAAGGACTATAAATAGACCTATGCTGTCTACAGAAATTGATTGATGAAGTGGTTCAAGTGATCATTCACAAGAGAAACACACAAGAAGATCTAGCTATCAAGTGAAGATCTAAGAAGTTGGAGAGAGAGAGCTCCATCCAAGAAATCAGCTATTGGAACCCAGCTGAGAAGAAGGATTCAGATTAGTCTGAATCTTAAGAAGCAGAGATCAAGGATCAACTGCAGAGGAATCAGTCTTATTGTGTTCTACTTTCAAGAAGCTTTGAAAAAAGCCAAGTCAGATTGATTTCAGCTGAGTTCTTCCAAGAACTCATCAAGAATCTCACAACTTATCTCTCTTTCATCTAAGTTGTTGAGTTTATACATTTTGTATTCATTATAACTTGTAGGATCCTTAGGGATCTGAGATTGTAAGCCTGCAATTATAAAGGCTGAGGGTAGGAGAGTTAAATCTCTGAGTGTAGGCCTTGGTGGCTGAGTGTAGCCCTTTGTGGCTGAGTGTAGGCCTTTGTGGCTGAGTGTAGGCCTTTGTGGCTGAGTGTAGGCTTTGTGGAAAAGCTGAGTTGTAGGGCCTTGGGCCTGAGGTGTAGGAGCCTGTTTTGGGTTCTGAGATAGTGGAGGAGTTTGGCCGAATCTAGTACACTTCTAGATAGGCGAAGGGGGAAAGTGGATGTACCCAAAGCTTGGGGAACCACTATAAAACTCTGTGTCTACTGTGTGATTATGGTTGGCTGTGATTGCTGCATATGTGCTGTGATATAGTAGATAGAATTCTGTGATATTATCTGATTGCTGCATAAAAAGTTAAAAAGATTCAAGTCACCTATTCACCCCCCCTCTAGGTGATTAGGTACAATATCTTTCAAGTGGTATCAGAGGGAGGTTCCTCAAAAAGAGACATAACTGTCTGAGGAGATCCTGTTGGCAGATTCAGGTTAAGTCAATTACAGATCCAAGAAAATCAAGAACCATGGGTTCCACTGAAAATCACAAGGAATTGGGATCCATGAAACTACCTATATGTAGGAAGGAAATCTTTGGCATATGGAAGGAAAGGGTGAGGCTGTTTATGGAAGTCTCAGACCCTAGAATTTATATCACAGTGAAGGAAGTGCCATATGTGCCCATGAAGGTGTCAGTCCTAGATGCTAATCAGAGAACACCAAAGGATTTCTCTGAAATGACAAAGGATGAAATAGTTCTAGCCACTATGGATAAGAGGGCTCAGAACATCATAGTGAGTGCCATAGATGATGCAACTTTTCAGAATCTAATACACTGTAAGACAGCCAAAGAGATGTGTGATACTCTTATTGTGTATATGGAGGGTTCTGAAGAAGTAAGGCAAGACAGAAAATCCTTGCTAAATCAAGAGTATGAAAGTTTTAGACAAGGAAAGGGTGATAGCATAACTGAGTGCTATAAGAAGTTCTACAAGATAGTGAATGAACTCATGTCCTATGGCAGAGAGTTCAGTAATTATGAACTCAATGATAAGTTTCTAAGGTCCCTAACTAAAGATTGGGACACCAAGATCTGTGCCATCAGGGAAATGGCAAAGCTGGGAGAAATTCCTCCACCAACACTTTTTGGCAAACTGCTGTCCTATGAAATGCAGTTACTGGTGAGGAAAGACGAGGAAAAATCAACAAGAAGTGAACACAAAGAAAGGACAGTGGCCTTTAAATCAGAAGCCCCCAGAAAGTATAGAAGTAAGTCACCTTCTCCTCCACCAAAAGCAGCAGAATCTGAGTCAGATGAGTCAGTCAGCACAAAGTCTGAAAGCAGTGAAAGTGATGAGGACTTTGCTACCTTTACAAGACATTTCCAGAAGTTCTTAAAGAAGAAACAATGGAGGACAAGGCCTTCTACTTCACAGGGAAAGGAAGACTCTTATTAGAAAAAGAAGTCTTCAAAGAAAGACAGGAAAAAGTCCAAGTCTAGCAAAGCTACACTATCTAAAATTGTGTGCTATTGCTGTAATAGACAAGGACATGTCATTGCCGACTGTCCAGAGAAGAGGAAGGAGTCTAGTGACAAGAAAAGGACTCAATACAAGGGCAAGAAGGAGAAGTCTTTTGTTGCCAAAAAGGACAAGACCCTGTCAGATATCTCTTCTTCAAAAACTGAGTCAGATGCTGAGGCATATATTGGGCTGTTTGCTGAGGAAGAAGAAGAAGAGTTCATGCAGATTATGAATTCTATATATGAACAAGAAGACTGTCAGTGCCAAGGACTAATGACATTGACTGAAAATGACAATCCTGGAGTAGCCAGGACCTAGTAAGGTACAAAGTTCAACTTTAAGTTCAGTTTATTGTGCCAGTACAAAATTAGATTCATCATCATCAAATGATGAGAGTGCATCTGAGTCTGAAGAAGATATTCATCAGCTGATAGATGAATATAAAGTACTGTTGCAAGCTTATAAGAAGAGCAAGTCCCTAGCCAAAAGTCAGGCAAAGGAAATTGCTATTCTCAAAGCTGCTGCAACTGATTTTGATAGGTTGTTTGATCAAAAGCTTAATGAGATAGCCAGATTGAAGCACATAACTGTGATTCAAATGGGAACTATATCATTTAAGAATGATCAAATCAAGAGTCTGGAGATTAATCTTCAGAAGGAGAAGGACTTAGTTGCTAGGTTTTCTAAACCTAAGTCAGTTTTACCCATAATTGATGAATTTGTTCATCACAAATGTAAAGCTGGACTGGGATTTACTAGACCTGCAAGGACTGTTCAGTCCAAGTCTAAGTCCAAGGGCAAAGCCCCAACACTCAACAAGCCAGCTGTGGATAAAACAGCAAAGACAGTACCTAAGTAAAGGTACAATAAGTTTGAGTGTTGGTGCTGTGGCAAAGTTGGCCACTTTGCAATGGACTGTTGACACAATGTTAGTGCCAAAGTGAGTAGCAAACTGCCTGATGGAAGACCAGCAGGTAGCCTTGTTAGGATGCAAACTAACAAGTACCAAGGACCCAAGAATTCTTTGGGTTCTAAGGTTCACTAATCTGTTTTGCAGGTGAGTCCAAGTGGCCATGCCCCAATATGGTACTTGGACAGTGGATGTTCCAGACATATGACTGGAACAAGGAGTTTACTAAAGGACTACATACCCATCAAGGATGGTCCAAAAGTCACCTTTGGTGGTTCTGAAAAAGGAATCATCAAAGGGTTTGGTAACATTTCTAGTAACTTAGTTACCATTACTCAAGTGGCTTATGTTAAAGGGTTGAAACACAACCTAATAAGTATAAGTCAATTAAGTGATGTAGGGTATGACATCTCATTTGTTAAGAATGGTTGTCATATCAAGAGGTCAACTGATCAAGAGATCATTTTGACAGGTTATAGAAAGAGGAATGTCTACTGCCTAGACATTATGTGTGAGACCAATGGTTCTCAAGTGTGTCTTGTAGCAGATGAGAAAGTCTCTCATTGTGTCAAATGGCACAAGAGGCTAGCTCATCTAAACTACAAGACAATTGACAAACTCTTTAGCAAAGAGTTAGTGAGGAATGGTCCTCAAGTTAAGTGTGTTAAAGATGGTATTTGCTCAGCTTGTCAAAAGGGCAAGCAGACTAGATCCACCTTTAGAAGCATAGAAAACAAAGATGCTGTGAGGTGTTTATACCTCTTGCATATGGATCTCTTTGGTCCAATGCCAGTTCACAGTCTAGGTAGGAAGGTCTATACCTTTGTAGTTGTAGATGACTACTCAAGGTTTTCCTGGGTGTTCTTCTTAAGACAGAAATCTGAAACACCTAATGTCTTCTATAGCTTTGTCAAGCAAATTCAGAATGAACTAGACAGTACAGTGGTCAAGATTAGAAGTGACCATGGTACTGAATTTCAGTCTGAGAGTATGGCAAAACTATGTGAAGACTTTGGGATATTTCAAGAATTTTCTTCACCAAGAACACCTCAGCAAAATGGCATTGCTGAGACGAAGAATAGAACCTTGATTGAGGCTGGTAGGACCCTATTAAGTGATACATCATTACCAGAATACTTCTGGGCTGAAGCAGTTAATACTGCATGCCATGTTATTAATAGGGCTACCATTACTAAAGGCCTCAACAAGACCCCCTATGAGGTTGTGAAAGGCAGGAAACCAAACCTATCCTACTTCAAGATCTTTGGTTGTAAGTGCTTCATACTTAACAATAGAAAGTCTTACTTGACTAAGTTTACTGCCAAGTCCCAAGAGGGAATTTTTGTTGGGTACAGCAATAACAGTAAGGCTTATAGAGTCTACAACTTGTCTACTCAAGTTGTAGAAGAGACTGTACATGTAGTATTTGATGAAACTAGGCTTATTAACAATGAGTTGTCTAGTAGTGTATGCAGCCCCATAGGTTTAACAAAGAAGATGGACAAGCTCACTCTAGAAGAAGAATCTACTGCAAGACAGCAAGTAGAAGACAATGGCTGTTGTCCAGGGGGAGTACTACATGTACCAAATGCAGAAGAAGTACAAGGAGTTCAGCAAGATGATGAAACTGAAGAGGTTCAACCAGAAGTCAGGATGCCTCCATCCAATAGGCATCTTAGAGATCATCCAGTAGAGCAGATTATTGGAGATCCAAGACAAAGGGTACAAACAAGGAGCAGAAATCTGAATGCAGCAATCTACTCCAGTTTTCTATCTCAAGTTGAACCAAAGAAGTTTGAAGAAGCCATTCTAGATCCACAATGGACTGAAGCAATGCAAGAAGAGCTGAATCAGTTCAAGAGGTGCAAGGTCTGGGAACTTGTTCTTAAACCTAAAGACCACAATATAATAGGAACCAAGTGGATCTACAGGAATAAGATGGATGAACAAGGTGTCATCATTAAGAATAAAACAAGATTGGTTGCTAAAGGATATAGGCAGGAAGAAGGTATTGACTTTGATCAAACCTTTGCTCCAGTAGCCAGACTGGAAGCCATAAGAATGTTCCTGGCCTATGCAACCTTTCAAGGATTCAAAGTTTATCAAATGGATGTCAAGTCAACATTTCTAAATGGTAATCTTAAAGAAGAAGTCTATGTGGAACAACCCTCAGGTTTTGTTGATTCAACTATACCTAATCATGTCTATAGACTTAGGAAAGCTTTATATGGGTTAAAGCAAGCCCCTAGGGCTTGGTATGAAACCCTGTCTAGTTTCCTCATTGAGAATAAGTTCACAAGGGGGAAAATAGACAAGACTCTATTCCTTAGGGAATCTAGAGGCAAAGTAATACTAGTCCAAATATATGTAGATGACATTATATTTGGGTCTACTGAAAGTAGCCTTTGCAAAAAATTTGCAAAGCTAATGCAAGGTCAATTTTATATGAGTAGTATGGGAGAGCTAAAGTTCTTCTTGGGTCTCCAAGTAAGACAGACTGAGAGTGGTTTATCCACATGCCAGTCCAAGTTCACCCTAGAACTCATAAGGAAGTATGGTATGGATTCATCCAGCACCATGAAGACTCCTATGAGGTCAAGTATGTCTCTTAGCAAGGATGATGCAGGGAAGCCTGTAGATGAAACCTTGTATAGAAGGATAGTTGGCTCCCTATTATACTTGACTGCAAGTAGACCAGATATCATGTATGCTACATATGTCTGTGCAAGGTATCAAGCCTGCCCTAAAGAGTCTCATTTGACTGTAGTCAAAAGGATATTGAGATATCTAAAGGGCACTCCTTATCTAGGCCTCTGGTACCCTAGGAATGAGGATTTTGATCTAACATGTTATTCAGATGCAGACTTTGCAGGATGCAAAGAAGACAAAAAAAGCACAACTGGAACCTGTCAATTCCTAGGTGGGAGACTGATTTCATGGAGTAGCAAAAAACAAACAAGTGTGGCTATCTCCACTGCAGAATCAGAGTATGTGGCTGCAGGAAGTTGCTGTGCTCAACTTCTGTGGATACAACATCAGCTTGAGGACTATGGATTTCAGGTAAGTAGAACTCCACTCTTCTGTGATTCTACAAGTGCTATTTCAATTGCACATAATCCTGTTCACATAGTAGAACTAAACATATTGAGATAAAATATCATTTTCTTAGGGAGCATGTAGAGAAAGAAGATATTTTACTAGAATATGTTAAAATTGATAATCAACTAGCTGATATGTATACTAAGCCCCTAGAAGAAGCTAAGTTCAATAGGTTTAAAATTGAACTAGGAATGATAAACTTAGAGTAAGTTTATAGAATTTGAAATGGATAAGTAAAAAGGTGTCGACACATAGAGATTTTTGTGTCGACACAGTAAGTAGGTGTCGACACTTCAGGAAAAAGGTGTCGACACAACTAGGAAAGTTGGTGTCGACACTTCAGAATTTTAGTGTCGACACATGTCAAGTAGGTGTCGACACATCCAAAGTGGTGTCGACACTTAAGTGTTTACTCAGAATTATCTAAGTAAAGTCTCGACGATGTGTCGAGTTAAGTGGTGTCGACACATAAACAAGTGTCGACACATATAATCTGTTGACTAAACTTGTGTGTCGACACATAAGTGTCGAGACATTATAAGTCAGTGTCGACACTTATTGACAGTGTCGACACAATTTAAGTTGGCTGCCCGCCTTTTCATCTTCAAAATTAGAAAGGTATAAATAGGGTTTTGCCTTAGTCTGTCGACACGCTTTCAAAAGTTTCGAGACCAAAACTTGTGTGTCGACACCTCTCTTCTCTCCAGTCAAATTCATCAAACCCTAATGACGCCAAAGCTTGAGGAGAACGTCAACGAAGGCTACGAACTGGTGCGCGATGCATTTGTTGATGCAGACCCGAAGATCAAGAACGTTATAACCCTAGTTGCAGACTCGGGATTAGAATTTCTGGTTTCTGAGCCTACAAAGATCTGGAAAAAGGAAGTCCTGGAATTCCTCTAATGGAGCTAAGATTAACGAATCTGGATTCAAGATCAAATCCAGGGTTCATGGTGAGAAGAAAAAGTTTCTCCTAAAAGTTTGAGGAAAGTACTCCAGCTCCCAAGAACTAAAGAAGAAGATGAAGTTACAGCTTCAAAGACCAGAGAAGCTCTAACTTGGTGTGGACTAGATTCAAAACTGCAAATTGGATCTGTTTTTAATAGAAAGGGCATGAACAGCCAAGGGAAATTTCTGTCTGAGATTGTTGGCAAAGTAATTCTCAGTAAGCCAGGAGGGCATGATAGGGTATCTGCCTCTATGTTCAGTATTATGACAAGGATCATCTTCACTTTGCAAACAGATTGGTCTGTGATAGTTCTTGAGAAGATAAAGGAAAGCTTGAAGAAGCCCAACTTGGGCAGGATTATAAGTCTATACCTTGCTGGAAGTATTCCAGAGGTTATGCACCAAGCTGCTGGTACAAAAATCAATCATATGAGGAAGATGGATTTAAGAATATTTCCAGATGGGACAGGGTGTTGACTAAGGAGATGCCAACCCCTGAAAAGATAATTTCTGAAAAAGTATCACCTCCAAAGAAGAAGAGGAAAATTGCCCCAGTGGCTCAAGAGTCAACTAGCAGCTCTGACAGTGAAGAGCATGTGGTCTTCACACCTGATGAGGATGAAGAAGACACAGGAACTGCTGTGAAGTCTCCAGCACAACAAGTAGATGCTGAAATCCAGGGGGAGCTACCTCAAGCTAGCCCCATACACAAGGATCACATCCAGGGGGAGTCTCTAGTTGTAGAAGAACCAACTACACTAGAAAGTGAACAAGCAACCAACACAATACTAGAGGTAATCACTGAACTAAATGCTTTAGATTTTCCTATAGAGGATACTGATTTGTCTGATGTTCATCAGCAAACTCAGCTGGATAGCCAAGTCCCAGATGTTGTCATGGAAGACACATCTGTTGAAGTTGTAGTTACTGATCCAGTGGTTGAAGAGCCAAGACTTTCTCCAGCTCATTCACCCCAAGAATTTACAATGGAAGATTTATTCCTAAATCTGGATCAACAAGACTTTGACAAGGACACTGCTGCTGCTGAAGTGGAGAATGCTCCAGTTAAGGGGGAGCAAGTAGTTCATGTTGTAGAACCTGAGAAGGCCCCAGCTGTGCAGAAGGAGTTACCTCCAAGCCCTAAGGAGAGGGTAGACATAGCCAGCTCCTCAGCATCTGAAGATGAGGAGGCTAGAAGAGCTAAGAAACAGAAGTTTCAAGTCTTCAAAAGAAGGAGCCAAAATTATAAGAGGGCCTTACAAACTGTTGCTCCTCAGCCTATATCACTGCCAGCACCAGCTTTTGATTATAGTGCACTAATGGTTGCTATGCAGATCAAGCTGGATGAGCATAGAAAAGCATAGAGACTTATGTGGATGAAGGACAGAAATCATTACAGTTTGATTTGGCCCAGGATATTAAGTCAATAAGATTTGAAATGAATCTTAACAAGAAGGAGATGACAGACTGCTTCCACAAAGGGGGGAATGTAGTAGTGTACTTAGCTACACACCAAGAAAAGATTAAGGATCAAGTAGATGACATAGCCCTGAAGCAAGGATATGTACTTGAAAATCAACTCAGAATGAATGACAATTTGACATAATCTCACAATGCCATAGTCACAGAGTTGAAGAATCTAGCTGCAGGGCAGACTCCAGCTACTGTTAAAGCAGAATTTGACAAAGCATTTCAAGAAGAAATAACTGCTGTTAAGACTGCCATCCAAGACACACAAAAGATTATAACTGACAAACTCCAAAGGTTAAAACCTTTCTTTAAGGACGGAGTCAATTATTTGGATAATCAAGTGAGATTTCAAAAAGATGATGTGAGAGATCATATAGAAAGAGAAGTCATAAAGGGGGAGAGGGTTTTAGTCAAAGCCAGCTCTGATCATGCCAAGTGGATATCAAATTCTATCAGAGCAACTCTTGGATATCCTCCTCTTTGTGATGATGACAATGTTGCTGAATCTGGCATTCATCCTGCATATCTAGGAGGGGAGCAACCTGAAGTGGCTCAAGTCATCTACCCTCCTCCAGATTTTGACATGATTCATGCTAACATACAATCCATGTATAGCCCACCTGGGGGTAAGGACAATGTCATTATTGAAAAAGTTGTTCAGCCAATATCTGTAGCTATGCAAGAGGCATTGCAGAAAGAAGAAGAGACAAGATTGTCTAAGAAGAGGTTTAGGGAACAAGCTGAACAAAGACCAGACTTTGAGCAGTGGAGCCCTACCTCAAGAAATATCATTTTGACTGCCTGGAAAGCTTCCAAAGATAATGTGCATGACAGGAACAAATGGTTTTTTGAGGCTGAATGGAGAAAACATGAGTCCAAGCAAGAAGCAATAGTCCAATATAGAAGAAAGGCCAAGATGGGAAAGCAACCTCCTACTGCCCAGGAGCCTAGCAAGTACTTTCCCAAGCCTTATCACTACTTTGAGAGGCAAAAGATTAAGGCTGAGGAACTCAAGAAGAAGGAGCTGAAAGGTAAGAAGCCTGCTGAAACAGAAGATGCTGAAGCCCCTGTACAAGCAAGGATAAAATTTGGAAAAGGGATAGTGATCAAAGATGCTGATCAAGAATAGAATTAGAATTTTCTTAAAGTTTACTATGTAATCTTTTTGATGATAAACATTCTGTAAACTTTTGAAAATGAATATGACAAAGTATTGGAACAATGTATTGTGTAATAAATTTGCTATGTGTTAAATTTATTTCATAATTGTTCTGTGATGCAATCTATGTGTACATGTTTGTTTCATACATGTTTATGTTTACCCTGCTATATATAATCCTGCTTTACATCATTTTGTAATTTTATTATGAATGGTGTATATCATTGACTAAGGGTTATGACTTCTCCAAATAGGGGGAGATTGTTGGGTACATTGGTTCAAATGTACCTGATTTGAAGAAGCCTCACCCAACTCAATGATATACATCAAAATGTATTTGATGTGTTTTGAGTTTACTTGTGCAGGCTAAGTATTTGCAGGAAAGAAGAAAAAGTTTCTAAGTCCATGTGTCGACACCCAGAGGGAAAGTGTCGACACTTAAGAAGACTTGTGTCGACACCCAGGCAAGCAGTGTCGACACTTGGAGTCATTGTGTCGACACCAGGGATGCTGAGTCGACACCAGACAGAAAGTGTCGACACAAGGAGCTGTGTCGACACTCAGTGAAGAAAAGACAGTGAAACTGTGTCGACACTTAGCAGTTGTGTCGACACCAGAAAAACTGTGTCTAAATCAGAAAGTGTCGACACTTGGAGGCTGTGTCGACACTCAGCAAAAGTCAGCTGAGACTAAGTACAAGTGTCGACACCCAGAACAATGTGTCGACACTCAACAGAAGAGTCAACACTTGAAGTAAGTGTCGACACCAAGAACAATGTGTCGACACTTAGCTGAAGACTCAACACTTGAAGAAAGTGTCGACACAAGGAGCTGTGTCGACACTTAGCAAAGAACAGCAAAGTTCAACAAAATATTCTAAGTACAAGTGTCGACACTAAGGAGTTGTGTCGACACTCAGCCAGAGTCTCGATAGAAGAAGAAAGTGTCGACACCCAGAGCAATGTGTCGACACTCAACAAGTATCAACACTGAAGACATGTGTCGACAACAAGAAGCAGTGTCGACACTTGACAGATACAACACATGAAGATGTGACGACACAAAGGAGATGTGTCGACACTTAAAAGAATTCAGCAAAATTCTGAAGTACAAGTACTTGTGTAGACACTCAATTTCAGTGTCGACACATGAAGAAGAAGTAGTGTCGAGATACAAAATCTACAACACAAGGAGTTGTGTCGACACCTTGTAGACTAGTGTCGACACTTAGACAACTTGTGTCGACACTTGTTCTATAAGTGTCGACACTTAAAGATAGAAAGTCTCGACACTTAAAGACAGTTACAGAATTTTCAAGAACTGACTGGATGACTTGACAGCTGCCATTCCAGCCGGTCTACAGCACCTGTCAGAGTTGTCAGAATTTAGTTATGGACCGGACCAGCCGGTTACCATGAAGAAGGACTATAAATAGGCCTATGCTGTCTACAAAAATTGATTGATGAAGTGGTTCAAGTGATCATTCACAAGAGAAACACACAAGAAGATCTAGCTATCAAGTGAAGATCTAAGAAGTTGGAGAGAGAGAGCTCCATCCAAGAAATCAGCTGTTGGAACCCAGCTGAGAAGAAGGATTCAGATTAGTCTGAATCTTAAGAAGCAGAGATCAAGGATCAACTGCAGAGGAATCAGTCTTATTGTGTTCTACTTTCAAGAAGCTTTGAAGAAAGCCAAGTCAAATTGATTTCAGCTGAGTTCTTCCAAGAACTCATCAAAAATCTCACAACTTATCTCTCTTTCATCTAAGTTGTTGAGTTTATACATTTTGTATTCATTATAACTTGTAGGATCCTTAGGGATCTGAGATTGTAAGCCTGCAATTATAAAGGCTGAGGGTAGGAGAGTTAAATCTCTGAGTGTAGGCCTTGGTGGCTGAGTGTAGGACTTTGTGGCTGAGTGTAGGCCTTTGTGGCTGAGTGTAGGCCTTTGTGGCTGAGTGTAGGCTTTGTGGAAAAGCTGAGTTGTAGGGCCTTGAGCCTGAGGTGTAGGAGCCTGTTTTGGGTTCTAAGATAGTGGAGGAGTTTGGCCGAATCTAGTACACTGCTAGATAGGCGAAGGGGGAAAGTGGATGTACCCAAAGCTTGGGGAACCACTATAAAAATCTGTGTCTACTGTGTGATTGTGGTTGGCTGTGATTGCTGCATATGTGCTGTGATATAGTAGATAGAATTCTGTGATATTATCTGATTGCTGCATAAAAAGTTAAAAAGATTCAAGTCACCTATTCACCCCCCCCTCTAGGTGATTAGGTACAATATCTTTCAGTCGGTTTGACAGACCTTATATAGGATCTGCGATAATAGTCATAATTAATTCTTAATGAGGTACACGTGGACCAATCACATCAAGGTTCATTAAGAAATCTGTAAATCTAGACTTAACGAAATTTTAGAAAATGTGAAGCTGATATACTCGAGTGAAGAAGCAACTACTCGAGTACTATATGTAACTACTTTAGTGAACAGAAGATAACTACTCGAGTAAATACTTGGAGAAAATTTGGAAATAAAGAGCAACTACTCAAGTACAAAGAGACATACTCGAGTGCTAAAACAGTTACATGAGAAGTGGAGTTGGACTACTCGAGTACAATAATTTTACTCGAGTGAAAAGAAATTGATTACTCGAGAGGTAGAGGAACTACTCGAGTCAGGGACTTAGAATAATTTCTGGAATAGAATCCTGGGTTACTCGAGTAGGTGAACTGAACTATTCGAGAGAATAAGAACTACTCGAGTATATGGAAATAACTACTCGAGTAATAGACTTTGAAAAATTCTGAGGAAGAAAATATGGTTACTCGAGTATAAGCTCTGGACTACTCGAGTAGTAGATGAACTACTCGAGTACATGACTTAGACTACCCGAGTGAAGAAAAGTTACACGAGACCCAAACTTCTGTAACTAGAGAGAAAGTTTAAACTACTCGAGTACTTATATGGCTACTCGAGTAATTTACTTAGAAAATATCTGGAGAAGAAATTCTGTTAACTTGAGAATGAGACGAAATCTACTCGAGTAGTTAACTTAGCTATTCGAGAGCTATAACTTAAATTATCGAGAGGTAACTTTCTTACTCGAGTACAAAGACTCTTACTCGAGTATAGACTAAGTATTTCACTCGAGTATGTAGGGATCTACGCGAGTAAAGGACTTAGTGAAATTCTTTAAACTAAATTATTTTCCTCCATTGTGAGTTCAGCAACAAGTCTTTTCCAATTAATCCTAGTGCTTGAATATGAAGTGTATCCCAATAGAGAGGCTACACATGAGTCAACACCTTGGATCAAACAATGATGGATTACATTGTATGGTCTTGTGTTTGGTGACTCATTGTAGACTGACATTGGTCTACATTTGGTATTAGAATCCTGCAAACACATAACTTAAACAAGGCATCAAATACAACTTAATTCATCTTAGTTCAAGGATGACTTCATCAAATCTGGGTTAATGTGGATACAATACCCAACAATCTCCCCCTATTTGTAGAAGTCAGAACCCTTTACACTAAGGTGAATTATAGACATAAAAAGTGCTAAATAGATAAATCAGTGAAAGCAAGCATAAGACTGTAAACATGATTATATGACCAAAAGATAGAATTATATAAATGTGATTTTCCAAAGTATCATTTCTACAAAAATCATTTCCACATTCTCATATATCCTTGTAGCTTAGACTTGGTGGTGCTGCCTGTCTTGCTTCTCTTACTGTCTCCTCTGGTAGCTGCATGGCTTGGGGTAGTATTTAGGAGGTCTTGGAGGAGCAGCAGGGTTGTTCCTAACAAATTCTCTATCATACAGCCTCCTCTTAGTCATAGACTTCTCATATAATTCCCATTCCTGGGAGCTGTAATGAATATTCCTGCTTTCATGGAAATCCATAATAAGTTTGAGAGTATCCAAAATGAGGGACTTAGAAGTAGGAGACCAGATATCTGCAAATTCTGGAGCTTTTTCTCTTTTCTGAATCTAGAACTGGGATAGACCTGCTAGCAGAGGCACCATCACCATATTTTCTTTTCTTCTTAGAAGTCTGGATCTCAAGAGGAGCTTGAAAAAAGATATCTGCAGGGTCATCCTCCTAAAGTTGAGCATAAGAATCTAGAGGAGCGCCTTCTTGGCCTTCAGGTCTTGGAGAGAAGGTAGGTTGAGGAGCTTGAGCAGGAGCAACAACAACTAAGGGGTTTAGGTGGTGAGGAATGATATTTGGATCAGCAACAAACTCAGGAAGGATTTGATTATGCATCCAGACAGCAGTGTCATACGTATGGAATTTGATACTCTGAATTTATCCTAAGACATCATCATAGATCTCTTCATTTTGGCTTCCCAAAGCTCTTGCTTGAGTGCATCTGATTTTTCTAGATATTCCTTCACTAAACTCTCCCCCCTTTCTGACTTCTACAGTCAATGTATTGATGGCATCATCTTTGAAGGTTCCAACCTCTTCACAGATCTTCATCTTAGTAGCTTCAGCTCTCTTATCCAATTCAATTTGATTTCCTGCCAGAGTCACACCTTGTTCCATAACCTGACCAACACTAGTAATAGTGTGATCTAGAGCCTTTCCACCATTTGGAAGGAGGTGTTCTTAGTGACAGTAT
>CM077150.1:239682255-239762459 GCA_039583875.1 Platanthera guangdongensis | reverse complement strand
TATGGTTTTGGCAAAAGGCAACATCTGTGTCTACATAAACTGCTGAGGCAGAGTATATGGCTGCTGACAGCTGCTGTTCACAGATGCTATGGATACAAAACCAACTCCTAGATTATGGTATCAACTTAATTTTAGCCTTATTTGTGATAATACAAGTGCTATTGCTATAGCTCAGAATCCATTCATCATTCTAGGACTAAACATATTAAAATAAGACATCATTTCATTAGAGATAATGTGGACAAAAACAAAATTAACTTGATCCACATTCCTACGATCTACAGAGAGCAGATATCTTCACCAAGCCTTTGGATGAGAAAACCCATCTGTTCTTTATAAATCAACTGGGAATGAGTGATGGAGAAGAGTTAAATTAATTTCTGTCTGCATTCGACGAATTTTCCAGAGTTCGTCGAACGGAGTTCGACAAATTAGGTAAAGTTTGAGAGATTCTCGTCGACTGAAGATCGACGAATTCTCTGTGTGGAAACAATTTTCGTCGACCGGAGATCGACGAACCTTGCTTCAGAAACCATTTCGTCGAACGGTGTTCGCGAACTGTTTTCAATTCTTCTGAATGGTTCGACGAACTACTCACCTGTAACTTATTTCGTCGATCTCAGTTCGAAGATCTGTCTCTTTTCGTGGAACGGAGCTTGTCGATTCATATTCTGAAAATCTTATATCTAGGTTTTCTTCGACCTCCGTCCCGCGCTTTCAGTTCTTTGCTCTTGATTGTCGTTTTCTCTGTGATTATCTTTGCAGGTCATCAATGGCGATTCCTCCAGGAGCACTTGCGACGATGAGTTTGATGCAGCATTCTCCATGGACTTTGAGTCCTTCCAACATTCCGATCCAATTTTCTGTATATCCTTGAATTACTTGAAATTGCATCTCAAGGATTTCATGACATGCAACATCAAGCTACACTCAACCGAGATAAGAGAATGGGTGTACACTGCCACAGTTTCTGAAGACGGAAATCTGACAGGAAATATTGGAAACACTGCCGTTTCCCCGTCCCCAGCAGTACTCTCTGAAATTTTTGGACTGATCAATGGGGAAGACAACTTGGAAATGGACGCTGAGGAATATGCTGATATGTTGAAAGTCATGGGTTTCTCCGGCAACAACCCTATAAGCTTCTGAAGAAACAACTGTCAGCCGTCTATCAATTTTTGGCCGACATTGTAGGGAAAATTCTGATGGGCAAGCACTCGGCACATGACTATATCACTCGCCATCAATTCCTGATCATGTGCGCAGTGCTCAACAAGCGTCAGGTCGATTGGGGCATGGTTTTCTTTGACCTAATCAAGAAGAGAACTAGCAAGAAGGAAGTTTGCTATGGCAGAATCCTGGGGATTTTCCTCCAGGAAAAGGCCAGTGAATGTTTGGTATCTCGCCACATTCATCAATGCCAGCAAGCGCCTCACCTGTGCCTTGTTTGGCGATGGGAGAGGACAATCACCAAACCCTCCAAGGGTTCCTCCTCCTCCATCAATGCTTCTGAGAGCACCAGGACTGTCAAGGTCACTCCCCACCCTGACACTGAAGAGGCCATTCCACCTACCAAATCTCTTCCCACTCCTCCTGCACCTCAATTGACTCCACCTCAACATCAATCTCCATCGCCTGATCTTACACATATCCCTACACCTCCAGTTTCCCCCACTGAAACACATATTCCCTCACCTCCTCAATCCCCTCTTCCACCACACCTATCCACTATTCCATCCTACACCATACCCACTGAACCACAACCTGTTCTCCCTCCCTTATCCCCTCCATATATTCTTCCTTCCTCCTCTACTATTCTTTCTCCACTTATGGATTCTTCCACCATTCCCTCCATCATCTCTCTTCTGACTCCTCTTATTAAATCACTCATCACAGAGGCCATTACACCTATGGTGAATTCCATTGATTCTTTATCTGCCTAAATCTCAGCCCTCTCTACTGCCCCCTCTTCATTCAGGGGCCTGGCTCCAGGTTCTCCTGAACCCAGGCAGGGGGAGATGCTCCATGATGAAGCTGGTGCAGCAGCTGCAGAAGTGAATACAGTTGATACAGATACAGATACTACAAATACAGTTTTTGACACTACAGATACAGTTAATACAGTGCTTGATAATGCAGTTACATATACAGCAATTGATTTTACTCAATTCATGGACACTGACAGTAGCTTTGATGAGTCAGTAGATTCAATAACAACTACTGGTGATTTCCTTATAAATCCCACAGTTAATTTATCTTAGATACTTCAGATCTTTGATCCTGTTATATGAAGCTTCCTTCAGTAGAGGTTGCTAAGCCATATTTGGCTATTGTCCAGTATACCTCTCTAGCAAGTCCAGCAGTTGCCATGCAACTTTATGACACCGTTGCTGCTCCTACTGCTGTTCCAACTCCTGTGTCTATTCCAGAAATCTGCCCTGTCACAGATTTTGTCATGGATGATTCTCCCATTCCTGATCTGGATGAGCTCATTCTGGCAGACATTGAAGAAGAGAACAAGGCAGCAGCTGCAAGTTCTGTCTCTACTGCTGTTGAACCCTCACCCTCTGAACCTTCTATCCCCCCTCAAGAAAAACCTCTTATCATTCCGATGCCACTATGAGGAAGTTGAATGCTTTGTATGACAACCCTCAGAGTTCAGATCTGATGATGATGATGATGATGAATCAGATGAGGAGGCTGCTAAAAAGAAAAAAGAAGTTGCTCTCTAAGAAAAGGAAGGCTCCTCCTCCTCCTGCTCCCAAGCCTAATCCCTGCAGACACTCCATACTATATTCTGCATAATGTTGCTCCTTACAAAGGGATGCCTGCATGGATGTGGCTATCAAGAACTAGCAAAAAGATAGGAAGAGGAGTAAGAGATACTCTCCTCCCCTAGTTAATAGATACAGAAAGGATCCTCCTCTCTCCTCCCTCAGCAGCAGGTGCCTCTGGCTCTAGCTCTCAGAGATTTGCTCCTATTCAAACTTATCAGAGACAAACAGGGAGATCCTCTGGTGTCAGTCAGCCAAGGCCACCATCTTAAGGCAGACAACAATACCCTCAACAACAACAGCAGCACCAGGAATCTAAGGAACATGAAGCTGAAAGGCCCTATTCCCCTCCTGAAGATCCAGAAACAGCCAACACAACCAGAATGGCAAGGTTCCAAGAGATCATTGGCTTATCTCTAATCAACAAAGCTAAAGCTGAGGCAAGGACACAACAGGCTAACTACTATGTCTCAGTACAGGAGAGATGGAACTAAAGAGATTTGGGAAAGCAAACAAGCTACTCAATGTTGATGAGTACATGCATCTTCACCCAGAAGTAGTTGTCCCCAGAGCCACTTCACTAAACATCATAGGGGCAGCTGACATGACTATGACCAAGGCTCAAGCTTCAGATCCCAATAGGGAAATCATTTTCAAGAAGCCAGGAGATAAAGCACCAGAAGTCAAGCCAAAACAGAAGAAATCAGAGAAGTAATTTTGTGTTTTCTTTTCATTTCTGCTTCTGTTTTAGTCTATATATTGCATTAAAACAAAGCCAGTATGTATATATATATCTGTTGCATGTGTTGTAAATTCTCTGCCAGATATATCTCTTAATTTTGCTTTGTTTTTCTGTTTGTTCTTTGCTTGGAGTTTCTGTTAGTGACCTCACCCAAATAGGGGGAGATTGTTGGATCCCTAGTAGATTTGTCTAGGTTCACTGACTTAGGATGTGACCCATCATGTATAGTCTGGGTCAAGTTTTTGTCTTAGAGTCTAGGACAGTCCTCTATCTCAACTTCAGATGGACCAGCCTTCTTCAGGACCATCAGGAACTCCAGATCTATTAGTTTTTCAGACCAAGTGAAAAGAGTTCGACGTTCGTCGAACTCATCTCGACGAAGGAAGTTCTGCCCTCGACGATCGTGAGACAATTCGCAGTGCTGAGCTCGACGAACTGCTTTCTTTGCTCGACGAACTCCGGGATTTTACCTCAGGCTTATCAGGACAACTTCAAAATTTCTCTAAGTCCAGCTTCATGCTTCGGTCGACGAATTATATTCTGAGCTCGACGAACTTGGACCTCAAGTTCACAACTTCTCAGGTCGACGAATGCTAATCTCTACTCGACGATTTGTGTACTCAGAGAATCTGTGTCGACACTTAGGGCTTGTGTCGACACCAGGCGATTTGTGTCGATACCAGGATATCAGTCGACACCAGCTTATATCGACACCAGAGGATTTATGTCGACACCAAGATCAATCTATCGACACTAATTTGTGTCGACACAGCATTTCAGCAGATGCAGAATATTTCGTCCAAGTCCAGAACTTTTCTCAGCTCGACGAGTTTGGTTCTCTGCTCAACGAATAATGTTTGTCTGATATTGAAGATTGTCTATTCAACGAATGAAGACTGTCAGCTCGACGGACTCAGCTCAGCTCGACAAACTCAGCTCAGCTCGACGAACTCAGCTTAGCTCGACGAACTCTTAACTTAGCTCGACGAATTATGTTCTTCGGTCGACGATTCCAGACTAGGTCTTCTTCCATTCCCGTCTCATTCCATGGCGCTGATTCCTGGACAATTAATGGCAGTTCTTCACAGTATACTACCGTTAGGATGCGCAGTTAATTCTGGATTATTACATGCCTTTTTCCCATGGAAACAGTTGGGGAAATAATTAATTGCTGCTTCCTTTCCAGGCTGTCTGTCATTACTGCTCGATATTCAAAATTCGAATGTTTTCTATGACAGACAAAGACATACAAAAATAGTCAGTAATACAGAGATTCACAACACACAACAACAAGAAAAAGATAGACAGTGATTCAGACAACACAAGAAAAAGAATTCATTCTTGGCCCAGAGAGAAATTGATCTAGAAGAAGAATAAGAAGAAGAACATTACATCAATATTAAGAGTCTTCTTCATCTGCTTTTACTCAGGATAACTCCAGAAACAATACCTTCATATCAGTTACAAGAAGTTCCTGAAGACTTTCTCTGGACCTGGAATTCTAGGTCTTTGAAGACCTATCACCCTGAAGCAGTGCTGTAGGGTGACAGGCCTTCAGAAAATTGAACTCCAGCAATTGATGATTTCAGCAACAGCTGAAATGTGTGGTGTCTGGAGTCTTGAATGGTGATGGCCTTGAACACTTGAATCAAAAGAGATCTGAAGATTTCAGATTTGTTGATCTCCTTTTGGTGATGATGTTCTTGTGAGAATCTTGAGACAGAGAATGTCTACAACTTTCTTTCTTTTTCTCTTGAGTGATTGTTGTTGAGAAAGCTGTTGTTCCAGAGAAGAGTTGTAGCAGAGAATATGTTTTTCCTTCTTCTTCTTGTGCACTCTCTTGTTCTTCTTTTTCTTGTTATGAGAGATTCAAAAATCTTTTCTTTTATTCCTTGTTCTGAATAGAAATGATCCTCTGTCAAGAATAGCCGTTAGCCTGTCATTAATTACATCCTTAATTGCAATTGTCTTCTGGGGGAAAGTCCAAAGAAACATTCCTTGATAATTCCTTGAAACTTGGTCCAGAATAAATGAAAACGGCTACAAGATCTTCTGAATTAATTGCTGAGAATAACTCCTTAACTGTTCTGAATTTGAATCTTAAAAATCATTTAACTCTTCAGAAAAACGTCGAACTGAGCTCTACTATCGTCGAACTGAGCTCAGCAATTTGGACTTATACAGTAACAGAGATCGTCGATCTGAGCTCAACTATCATCGAACTGAGCTCAGAGATAGTGAATCAATACTGGAGTCAAGATCGTCGAACTGAGCTCGAAGATCGTCGAATGGAGTTCGACGATTTGTTGAAGTTGAGCTCAGCGATCGTCGAATGGAGTTCGACGATCCGTCGAAGTGAGGTCAACGATCGTCGAATGGAGTTCGACGATTCGTCGTACTGAGCTCGACGAAATGACTTAGTCTCCAAACTGAAAAACCTTGGTCTTGAGGGCAGCTTCCAAACATGACTACTAACCCTTAGACTCAATTCTAATTGACCTTTAGATCTATACAATGAGGTCAAAAACAGGTTTCCTAAAGACATAGTGATCCTGACCCAAATTAGTAATAGGGTGTTCCAACAATCTCCCCCTATTTTGGTTAGGATTACTATTTACAGAACTTGGAGAAATTAAAAATATCATACAAAGCAACAATATAACTGTACAACCCCGTGTCCGGCGAGCAAGGTCACCAGGGGCCAGGCAATCGGGCTAAGTACAATAGGCGAGCTCGACAGTAAAGGGGGCGAGACCGAGCTCGGCATCCGTCGACTAGAGATCGACGATCGGCGACCCCGAGCTCGGCATTCGCCGAGCGACGCACAACTCACGTCCTCGCAGTGGAGCTCGGCAACGGTAGGCGAGCAGTACATGCTGAGGTGGCCAGAACTCCCCAGCTCGCCCGGATATGTGAGGTACTTTTTACTGTTTTGCCCCTGCTGGTCTGCCCATAGCCCTTCAAAACATCGAGTTTGGTTGTTGGCAGACCCAACCAAGGGTTTTCTAGTAATTTCAGGTCAGTTCTTTTGGTTATTGGCAGTCCAGATTTCAAAAGCTATAAATAGGACCCAAGGGGTACCCCAGAAAACATGTTCTTCCCTGTGCTCTCCTGCCCCAATTTTTGAGTACTTTCTGAGGGTACCTTAGCTCGACTTCTGGCTAAGGAGGGGAAGCGCTATGAGATCTTCCGGGTTTGTGGTGGGACCTCCCTGCTGAGCCCTTGGGTTTGTTTCTCCTTGTCCCCTTTGTTGTTTTTCTTGCAGGAGCAAAGTAGGCGCAAGATCACCCCTTCCCCAAGGGTCGAACTCCACAGGAGACCGGATTCCAGTTTCAACATTTTGGTGCGGTGAGCGTGGACAGTGGTCAGCGCAGAAAGGCTTTGGCGAGCTCAATAACGGGAGGACAAGGATCCGATAGGCCGGACTCGCCGCCCCCCCCCCCCCCCCCCCCCCCCCCGCTCGCAACGGTGGGGATGTTTGAAGACTTCAGGAACGAGGTGCTGGGCCTCGTCAAGTTCGCACTCGGCGCGCGGGCCGAGTGCTTGACTCCGGCAGCCCAGATCGCGGCCGCCCCCTCTTTGGGCGAGGACGCCCCCAGCCGGCGAGCTGGGAAAGAAGTGGCCGAGGAGGGCCGAGGGTGCGAGCTCCCATGGCGCGAGCTCTTCCCTGGCTCGGCGGGCCGAGGCCGGTTCGGCGAGCTGGGCTCGCGAGACTCGCCAGCTCGCCCAGTGGGGGGAGGAAGTCCTTTCAGCGAGCTGGTCTCTTCATCTCCAGTTCCAGATGGGTTCAGGGAACCCGAGATGTCCTATTTTACCGGAAAGGGGGATCCGGTCCAGCATGTCCAATGGTTTGAGGACGTGGTATCCATCCGTCAGATGTCGGACGGATTCAAGTGCCGACTCTTCGCCATCACCCTTCGGGAGAAGGCAAGAGAGTGGTTCCACCAGCTACCGGCCAGCTCCATCTACTGCTTCGAGGACCTGCGCCGAGGGTTCATGCTGAGGTTCACTACCTCCAAGAAGAGGAAGAGGGAGTCCGAGTTTTTGTTCCACATAAAGCAGGGGGTGAACGAGACGTTGGGGAGCTATGTGGACCGTTTCCAGGAGGAAGTTACTCAAGTCCAGGAAATGCCGGGACATAGTCTGATGATGGCTTTTACCCTGGGCCTACAACAGGGTTTCTTCCGGATGGAGCTGAAGAGAGTTCCTCCCCTCTCCTATGAAGAGTTGATGGAGAGGGCGGCGAGAGAGGTCTACGGAGAGGCGTCAAACCCGGAATTTGCAAGGAAGCTGGCAAGGTGGGCCACAAAGGAAGAGAAAGAGTCAAGAGGAGGAAAGGCACAGGAGGAGAGAAGAGGGGAGCCCAGGCAGAGGGAGCAGAGGCAGCTCCAAGGGCAGCAGCAGCCGAGGTGGGGGCGTCAGGAGCCCGACCGGCGGCTGGGATGGAGGCCTGAGTGGCAAGGCTAGGGGCCGCAAAGGGGGTATCACGAAAGGGACCACTATCAGGGGAGGCAAGACTAGTTCCACCCCCCGGGCTGGAGGCAGGGCCAGAGGCCCCGACTCCCGATCAAGAAGAGGCCATGACCATAGCCCTGGGAGCAAGGAGGGGAGCATGGAGGAGGAGAAGAAGAGAGGTCAGGGTGGAGCTGCCCTATTGCGACTTCCACCAGGAAGAGGGGCACGCTACGACCACCTGTCTGGAGTTCCTCGAGATGAGAGGGAATAGGGAGCAGCAGCAGTAGCAGCAGGGGCGGTAAGAAGTAAAGAATTGAGGAGGTCCTGCCTCGGGCGGAGGAGGATCGGTGCGAAGACTGGGTGGATGTGGGGACCCGAGGAGGGATCAGAGTGATCCACGGGGGGGGGGGGGGGGGGGGGGGGTGGGGATCGAGGCTTCCTGCAAGGCAAGTCTCCACACCATGTATCGGTGGAGCGTCACCTCCACGTCCCAAACCCCACCCCCAGAAGAGAGGATCACTTTCTCCAGGAGCGATATGCCAGACCACGAGGATCCATTCTGTGATACGCTAGTCATCAAGGCGGCCATCGAGAACTTCACCGTCTCTCGGATCCTCGTGGACAACGGGAGTTCCGTCAACGTCATCTTCAAAAAGGCGTTCGACGCGATGAGAGTGGAGGCAAAGAGGGTGCTGGCCTCAGATGGCCCCTTGTTCGGGTTTTCAGGAGAAAGGAAGGAAGTAGAGGGAGGAGTTGGCCTCCATGTCACCTTGGGGGGGGGGGGGGGGGGGCAGTCCCGAAACTGCAAGTTCGTCATTGTGGACGCCCCCAGCAGCTACAACGCCATCTTCGGGAGGCCCCTGATCAGCGCCTTCCGCTGCGTCCCCTCATCTTTCCATCAGTGCTTGAAGTTCAACGCTGAGGGGGTGCAGGTCAGGGTTAGGGGGGACCCAAAGGTGGCGCGGGAATGTTATGTCACCGCGGTAAACACCATCTCTTGGCAGGAGGGAGCCGAGGAGATGGGGCGAAGGATGGAGGAGGTCGAGCAGGAAGCAGGAGGGGAGGAGCTGGGAGTGAAGGACTGCACAGAGAAGGCAGCAGGAGGAGATCTGGAGGTGGCCAAAGTGAGGGCCGTGGGAGGAGAGATGGAGGTAGAGGTCCCCGTTCCGGAGGAAGGGGATGCCGAGGGATGGGGGGAGCAATCCAGGCTTGAGGCAGCAGAGGAGGTGGTGGAGCTGGAGGTGCTCACCCGAGGAGGAAGGATGGAGAAGATCCGCATCAGCGGGGGGCTGACCCCGGAGGACCAGGGCAGGATGCTGGAGTGCATCCAGAAGAACGTGGACATCTTCTCCTGGAACGCCGCGGAGATGCCGGGGGTTGATGCGGATGTGGCTTGCCACCGCCTCAACCTGGACCCGGGAACACGCCCCGTTCAGCAGAAGAAGAGGTCCACTGCAGACAAGCTGGCGGAGCCCATCAGGGAGGAGGTGGCGAAACTCCTCAAGGCCGGCTTCGTGTCTGAGATTCAGTACCCCGGCTGGGTCTCCAATGTGGTTATGGTTAAAAAAGGGGATGGCCAATGGAGGATGTGTATCGAATTTTCCTTACTTAATAAAGCTTGTCCTAAGGACTGTTATCCTTTGCCTCGGATCGACGCGCTGGTTGACTCAGCCGTCGGTTTTTCTGTAATGAGTTTTTTGGATGCTTTTTCAGGTTACCATCAGATCAGGATGCACCCCCCAAACATCAAGGATGTCTCGTTCATCACAGGGGATGGATGCTACTGCTACAGGATGATGCTGTTCGGGCTGAAGAATGCCGGGGCAACCTACCAGAAAATGATGGATAGGGTCTTTAAGGAGCAAAGGGGAAGGAATTTGGAGGTGTATGTAGATGACCTCATGATCAAATGCCGGGATGTGGACTCCCACCTCCGGGACCTGAAGGAGACCTTCGCCACCCTGCGCAAGTACAAGATGCGATTGAATCCCCTAAAATGTGTCTTTGGGGCCAGCAGGGGAAAGTTCTTGGGGCACCTCCTTACCCCCGCGGGGGTCGAGCTGAATCCGGATAAGGTCAAGGCCATCTTGGAGCTGGGATCCCCGCGGAATGCATAGGAGGTCCAACGGTTGACGAGGAAACTAGCAGGGCTGAGTCGCTTCCTTTTACGGGCAGGGGAGAAGTGCTCCCCCTTCTTCAAAACGCTAAGGGGTGGTCAGAGGTTTGATTGGACCAAGGAGTGCGAGGAGGCGTTCCAGGCCCTCAAAGTGCAGTTGACACGGGCACCGCTGCTCCAAGGGCCGAAGGAGGGGGAGGACCTATTTTTGTATCTCGGATTCGGGGTGGAGGCCTTGAGCTCCATCTTGGTTCGTGAAGAAGGGAAGAGACAGCTCCCAATTTATTACGTGAGCCGGGTCCTGAGGAAGGCCGAGCTCAGGTATCCGATTCTGGAAAAGCTAGCCTTCGCACTGATCATCTCGGCTCGGAGGCTACGACCTTACTTCCAAGCACACTCAATCCGAGTGGTGACCGACCATCCCCTCCGCAACATCTTCGAGGGGGTGGAGCATTCAGGCAGGTTGGCTAAGTGGTCGGTGGAGCTGAGCGAGTTCGACGTCTCCTTCGTCCCGCGGCTCTCAATCAAAGCTCAGGCGATGACCAACTTCCTGGCCGACTACGTGGTTGAAGTGGCAGATGAAGAGCTCACCCGCGCGACCCCTTGGAAGGTGAGGGTGGATGGTGCCTCGGGAAGACATTCCCTAGGACTACGGGTGATCCTAGAAAGCCCTCAAGGGACCCAAATCGAGCAGACGGTGGTGGTGCACTTTCCCATTACCAACAACCAGGCCGAGTACGAGGCCGTGATAGCGGGGCTGCGCCTGGCCATGGAGCTGGGGGTATCAGATGTGGAGGTCCTTACTGACTCCATGGTAGTGGCTTCTCAGATTAACGGGGAGTTCGAGGAGAAGGAACCCACCCTGCGATCGTACTTGGCCAAGGTGAAGGGGGTCATTGGCACTTTTCAAACCTTCTCCATCCGACACGTACCAAGGGAAGAGAATGAACAAGTAGATCAGCTGGCAAAGCATGGTCCCCAGGTGGGGGGTACCATCACCGACCTGTTCCACCCCTCCATCGAGGAAGGAGAGCTCATGGAAATCGATCAACAAGCTTCGTGGATGGACCCAGTGGTGGTTTTCCTCTCCACAGGAGAGTATCCGGAGGGGGTAGATAAGAAGAAACTGAGGCACAAGTCAGCCTATTACCTCCTCCAGGACGGGCAGCTATACCGGAAGACCCTCTCAGGAATGCTAGCCCGCTGCGTGACCGAGGTGGAAGCATAAAGGATCTTGGAGGAAGTCCACTCCGGGGAATGTGGAAGTCACTCCGGGAGTCAGACCCTGGAGGGGAGGATAGTCAGGCAAGGGTATTTCTGGCCCACCCTGGGCCGAGACGCCGCTGAGTTCGCAAAAAGATGTCATAAGTGCCATCTATTTGCCCCTCTCCAGCTACAACCAGCCCAGCGACTCAGAAGCATCACGGCCCCATGGCCTTTCGCAATTTGGGGAATGGATTTGGTTGGGCCGTTCCCCCAAGCCAGCGGCCAGAGAAGGTTCCTCCTAGTGATGATTGACTATTTCTCAAAGTGGATGGAGGTGAAGGCGTTGGACAAGGTGACCTCCCATGTGATCAGGAATTTTGTTTGGGGGGAGATCGTCTGTCGCCATGGGCTGCCAGAGGCCATAGTCACGGACAACGGGTCCCAGTTCGCCAGTGCCGAGTTCATCAGCTTCTGCGAGCAGCTGGGAATCGATCTCAGGTTCGCCTCGGTCCATCACCCCAGGAGTAACGGGCAGGTGGAGGCCGCAAACATGGTCATCGTCAACCTCCTTAAGAAGAAGGTGGAGAATTTGAAAGGGAGCTGGGTGGAGCAGCTTCCTGTAGTTCTTTGGGCCCTAAGGACCACCCCCAACACAGCTACGGGAGAGACCCCCTTCAAACTCTCCTACGGGTGCGAGGCAGTGCTCCCCATAGAATTCGAAGTCCAAACACCGTGAGTCGTGGCAGCAAAAGAAGGCCGTGAGGAATGGCAAGCAGAGAATGAGGAGGGACTGAGGCTCTCCCTCGACATGGTGGAAGAGGTGAGAGACCTTTCCGCTATCCGGCAGGAGGAGGTGAAAAGAAGAATGGCCAAGTACTTTGACAAGCATGTCAGGGTCAAGCAGTTCGTGAAAGGGGACTTGGTGCTGAAGAAAGTAGATGCAGCAGGGAGGTCAGCATCCGTAGGGAAGCTTAATCCCAGCTGGGAGGGACCATTCATTGTAAAGGTAGCCTTGGGGTCAGGGGGCTATCGACTCTAAAATGTAGAGGGCGAGACCCTGAGTCTCACCTGGAGTGGTGACGACCTAAAACGATTTTTCCCCTGAAGCATGTAAGCAGCACTTTGATTATAATAAATTCCTTCAACTCTCTGATATTGTCATAACTAGCCTGCATAATGGAATGTAATGTATTTTGGACCCCGAGCAGATCCTGCTGCCAGGCTCTCACCTAGCTGGCAGGGCTGGAAGTCACTCGGTGCCATCCTTAGCCTCGAGCAGATCCCGCTGTCAGGCTCTCACCTAGCTGACAGGGCTGGAAGTCACTTGATGGTGTTAGTAGTGGACCCTAAGCAGATCCCGCTGCCAGGCTCTCACCTAGCTGGCAGGGCTGGAAGTCACTCGGTGTCATCCTTGGCCTCGAGCAGATCCCGCTGTCAGGCTCTCACCTAGCTGACAGGGCTGGAAGTCACTCGATGGTGTTAGTAGTGGACCCCGAGCAGATCCCGCTGCCAGGCTCTCACCTAGCTGGCAGGGCTGGAAGTCACTCGGTGTCATCCTTAGCCTCGAGCAGATCCCGCTGTCAGGCTCTCACCTAGCTGACAGGGCTGGAAGTCACTCGATGGTGTTAGTAGTGGACCCCGAGCAGATCCCGCTGCCAGGCTCTCACCTAGCTGGCAGGGCTGGAAGTCACTCGGTGTCATCCTTGGCCTCGAGCAGATCCCGCTATCAGACTCTCACCTAGCTGACAAGGCTGGAAGTCACTCGATGGTGTTAGTAGTGGACCCCGAGCAGAACCCGCTGCCAGGCTCTCACCTAGCTGGCAAGGCTGGAAGTCACTCGGTGTCATCCTTGGCCTCGAGCAGATCCCGCTGTCAGGCTCTCACCTAGCTGACAGGGCTGGAAGTCACTCGATGGTGTTAGTAGTGGACCCCGAGCAGATCCCACTGCCAGGCTCTCACCTAGCTGGCAGGGCTGGAAGTCACTCGGTGTCATCCTTAGCCTCGAGCAGGTCCCGCTGTCAGGCTCTCACCTAGCTGACAGGGCTGGAAGTCACTTGGTGGCGTTAGTAGTGGACCCCGAGCAGATCTCGCTGCCAGGCTCTCACTTAAGCTGGCAGGGCTGGAAGTCACTCGGTGTCCTCCTTATCCTCGAGCGGATCCCGCTGTCAGGTTCTCACCTAGCTGACGGGGCCAGAGGTCACTCGATGGTGTCGGCCTCGAAGTCATCAGGTATGGGTCAAGGCCTCAGTGTCAGGGAGCAAAGGGAGAGAAAGGTTATGCCAGGGGCGAGCTCGGGCTCGGCAAGCCCAGCTCGACAGGATCTAGCAGGCAAGCCAGGCTGGGGGACTCGGCATGAGCGAGTGTGCACCCGCTAACCCAGGCTCGGCATCAGTGACCGGGATACGAGCCAGGGGCTCGCCAAAGGAGAGCAAACAGAACCGGGGCACCTCGCCCCCTTTGGTCATTGGACTTGGAGAAATTTCCTCCTGTTTTCGGGCTCAACCTGGATGGCTCGCGTGCGAGTTGTGGTAGCGTGACAAGGGCGGGGAGCAACTCGCCCCCGAATCGTTTGGGGCTCGACGAACACTCAAAACGCGTCCACTCGCAGGCGCGCTCTCATAACCGCTCTACTCGCGAAACCTGTCTCGGCGAAGTCGCGGGGGTAAGCACTCGCATAAATTCAGAGCACAACAAGCATAGTAAAGAAAGGAAAGGAAATGAAACTGATATGATCAAAAAACTTTCATTATATGCAAAAAGTAGTTACACGGGGGGCTCGCCTCGGCGAGCGAACAAAGAAAAAGGAAAGAAGAAAACAAAAGTGCCAGCTGCCCTCAGGCCTCGCCCCCTCCGCCGGACTGATCCCCGCCGTCACCCGAAGGATCCTGGAAGCTCTTCCCGAACATAGCGTCCAGGCTGTCCTCCTTCTCGCTGGGCGGCGTCGCCGGAAAAAAGCTCGACATCAGGTCCCGAGCCGAGATCCCCTCGCACCCCTCCACCAGCACCGCAGAATCTTTCATCATCTGGAGGGTGCACTCGGCAGCTTGGATGGAGTTGATCCGCAGTGTCTCGGCAAGGTCGGCCTCGCCAAAGATCCACGGGCTTTCGTAGGGGAGGGTAGGATCGATGTCGTGAGGCGGGAAGAAGATCTCGGCCTGTCGGTGCACCTCGCCAAGGAGGTGCTGGTTCTCCCCCTTCAGCTTTGTGTTCGCGCCCTCCAGCTCGGCAAGGCGTGCACGCAGCCGACCGATCTCCTCCCCCTTCTCAGCGTTGCGAGCCTGGAGCACCCCTGCAGCGTCGGCATCCGCGGCCAGTAGTGCGCGCAGCTGACTGACCTCCTCCCCCAGCTCAGTGTTGCGAGCCTGAAGCTCGCCCGCCGCCTTGGCATCCTGGAAAAGAGTCCATTTAGCAGCAACACAAGAATTTTATAAGTAAAAGAGAGGAACAACGCTTGGCGCTTACCAACCCACCGGCGGCTTGGGCGAGTAGACCCTCCGCTATGCCGAGCCGCCTCGCCTGGTCGGTGACCTTGTCCTTGGCGAGGTCGCGAGCCTGCTCAGCCCTTCCGAGTTGGTAGCTGAGGGCGAAGCTGCGGCGCGCCAGCATGTGGTGCAGCTCTAGGGTCCGCAGGTGGGACTGCAGACCCTCATGGCCTCGGCATCCTCCCGGCCATATAGGCCGAAGCCGAGGGCGTAGGCATGACCAGTGGCAGGCTCGCGGTCGTGCCAGGAGGGATGAAGAGTGGAGACGGAGACTCGATGAGCGAGCTCGTCCCACTACAGCATAGGCTCGCTCGCCGAATCCTTCCAGCGCGTGCCGAAGTTGAAGAGGGGATGTTGCTTCGGCGGCGCGCGCTCGCGGGCAGTCCTCTTCGCCGCTGGAGGAGGAGGGATCGCCGCCGTGGAGGAGGGGCCCACGCCACTTTTCCGCCCCTTGCTGGTTATCTCCTTCAGCGGACTCTCCGGCGACGCGTCGGGAGGGGTCACCGACGAACTGATGTACTTAGGGCTGGGCTGTTGTTGTTGCCCCCGCGGAGCCAGCAGGGCCCTCCACATCTTCTTTATCTGACGGTGGCCGGATGGCGGGTTCTACCCCGAGCCCTCAGGACGCTGCTTGCTGGAAGAGGGTTGCGAGAGGGCCGCCTCATCTCGGCAGGCCAGCGCTGCCACCCTCTCGCGAGCAAGAGGGTCGGAGTGGAGCCCCGGATCCGCGAATGGCGGGTTCACGGGGATTATTCGCTCCCCTGCAGGAAAACACTTATGTTAAGTTAGGAATTCAGAGGTGAAGTGCCGAGTTTGGCGGGCAGGCGAGCTCGGCAAGATGAGGAGGGAAGCATACCTTCGTCGGGCAGAACGGGGTGGAGCGCGTCGAGGCCCCTCCGCAGGAAGGCGACCTCAAAATCTTTGTGGAGGAAGAATTTGTGAAGCTCGGCGTTGTTGCCGGACACGGCCGGCGGGCGGTACACCTCCTCGCCTTTTTGTTGCGGTGAGTAGGGGATGTTGCCGAGATCGCCCTTGATAAAGGCGATCTTGGTCATCCAGGTATGGTGCTTGTTCGCGATCTCGCGAACTTTGATCAAGGAGCCGCCAAAGTAGGCGACCCCGTCCAGCGTCGCCTTGTAGGAGAAGAGCTTCCTGAACACCGTCAGGTTAAACTCGATCTTCTCCCTCCGGAGGTAGCTCGCGAACGACACCATCATCGCGATGGCGTTGGAGTTCAGCTGCGCGGGGACGGCCCCGTAGTACTTCAAGATCTGCCGGATCTCCTGACACAAGGGAAGGCGCAACCCCACCTCGAAGTGCGAGATGGGGAAGGCGAGCTCGTCTTCGTAAAAGGTGTTGATGGCCTCGCCCGTCCTCGGCCTGCGCGCCTCGAAGCCCGGCGGCACATACTCGGCCTTGAATTCGGCGAGCTCCTCCTCACTGGTATGACCTTCGAAGAAGCAGTACTCCGTGAAATGCAGCGCGCACTTGGAGTGGCCATCGGCATCTGGGTTGGTCTTGCCCATATTCGCGAGAAGAAAGCACTACGCGAGTAGGGAAAAAGGAGAGCACAGAGAAAGGGAAGCAAAGCAATAAAGGTAGTACGGGGGGTAGGTGAGGGTTGGGGGCTATTTATAGGAAAAGGAATCTGGGGCGGGCCGTCAAATCAACTCAGCTCACCG
The DNA here is from genome assembly GCA_039583875.1 of Platanthera guangdongensis. NCBI lineage: Eukaryota > Viridiplantae > Streptophyta > Magnoliopsida > Asparagales > Orchidaceae > Platanthera > Platanthera guangdongensis. The sequence continues at coordinate 239,746,002 of CM077150.1, read as the reverse complement.
CCCCAGCTCGCCACCCTCAACTCGCCACCCCAGTTCGCCGACTTCCGGCACATCCCGACCGAGGCTAAGTCGAACATCGCAGCATTTTATTCAGTAATATGATTGAGAATATTCTAAGATTTATTCATTACAGAAATAAAGTTCAGGATTCAAAGAAGCAGGGCACGCAAGCAGGGAGGGCATCGAGATGCGAGTGCCGGTCGGCTCGGCAAAGGAGCCCGCTGACTTACCTACCCCGGCCTCGCGACCCCCGCCCCCCAGGCTGACGCGCGCGGAGTAGCTCCCGGATCCTTCCGGAATTCCTTTGCGCCACCGAGAGACCGTCGTATATCTCGTCCAGGAGCCGGGAGGGGGACATCAGCTCGCCAGCTTGGCCGCGGCGCACCTCGTCGGCAAGACGCGTGTAGTCACGCTGAAGCGTCTCGTTGACCCCCTGCACCTCGCGCAGCCCGCACACTAGCTTCTTGAGGAGCTTGACCTCCCTCCTCGTCAGCTCGCCTTGATCCACCTCAGGACCCAGGTAAGAGTCCAGCAAGCTCGGGGAGGGGAGAGGAGAGTAGTGGGCTGCCCGCGAGGATTCCTCGACAGCCGATTGACTGGGAAGAACTGTAAATGCAGGTATCAGCGAAGAGAGCGAAGACTTATGAAGCACAGGGTCAAGCAAGGCTGACCTGAGGAGCTCGGCGGTTCAAAGGAGATGCGAGGAGGAATGAACCTCAGATCCTTCCCGCGACCTGGGCCGCGAGCCCCCAGCGAGATGAGCTCGAACCCCGGGGTGGGAATGTTCCCCAGACCCTCCCCCGCGGCCGCGTCAATTTGGCAAGGAGGGGGGGAACCCGCAGGCGAATTCGGTCTCTGCGAGCTCACAGGCAGGATCCCAAAGAGAAGCGGCGGATCCCGGGGATGGCTGTCCGGTGCCGATAATCGCGAGGAGGCGAGCGTGACCTCGCCTCGCGGCGCAGGGCCCCGCGACGCGTCGACCTCGCCATCTGGTTGGCCGTCCAGGTCGTCGCCGACCACGACGATCTCCCTATCCTTCTCCAGAATGGTTCGGGTGGAAGAGCCGGTCTCGCAAGCCAGGGTGGCCCTCAGGTCATGGAAAATGGGCTCGGCCGCGTCAGGGAACGTCTTTGACTTCTTGGAACTGGGCTCGGCAGGATCGGTTTGGGGAGCTTTCGTGGGGACCGCTGTCAGAGCGGCAACGCAAGCCACGGAGGCCTGGCGAGCTCGGTCTATGCGCTCTTGGATCTCCTTGGGAAGGGGCATCTTGGCAAAGCAGCAGGAATGGCAAGAGCCAGGCAGTTGGGCAGGTGCACATATATATAGCCGCAGGTGGCCCACACCAGAAGATTCCCTCCAACTCGCCAACCAGTGCTCGCCGCACACTTGGGGTTGGATGTTTCTTTCCGAGCATTCGCAAGCTCGAAAAGAGCGGGGATTGTGTACAACCCCGTGTCCGGCGAGCAAGGTCACCAGGGGCCAGACAATCGGGCTAAGGACAATAGGCGAGCTCGACAGTAAAGGGGGCGAGACCGAGCTCGTCATCCGTCGACCAGAGATCGACGATCGGCGACCCCGAGCTCGGCATTCGCCGAGCGACGCACAACTCGCGTCCTCGCAGTGGAGCTCGGCAACGGTAGGCGAGCAGTACATGCCGAGGTGGCCAGAACTCCCCAGCTCGCCCGGATATGTGAGGTACTTTTTACTGTTTTTCCCCTGCTGGTCTGCCCACATCCCTTCAAAACAGCGGAGTTTGGCTGTTAGCAGACCCAACCAAGGGTTTTCTAGTAATTTCAGGTCAGTTATTTTGGTTATTGGCAGTCCGGATTTCAAAAGCTATAAATAGGACCCAAGGGGTACCCCAGAAAGCAGGTTATTCCCTGTGCTCTCCTGCCCCAATTTTTGAGTGATTTCTGAGGGTACCTTAGCTCGACTTCTAGCTAAGGAGGGGAAGCGCTCTCAGATCTTCCGGGTTTGTGGTGGGACCTCCCTACCGAGCCCTTGGGTCTATTTCTCCTTGTCCCCTTTGTTGTTTTTCTTGCAGGAGCAAAGTAGGCGCGAGATCACCCCTTCCCCAAGGGTCGAACTCCACAGGAGACCGGATTCCGGTTTCAACAATAACAATCAACAATATTGCAGAATCACAGATATAATATCTCAGACAGAAATCAGAAATCAGAATAATTATCACCTTACAGAATTATTCCTTCTCCTTGCTCTTTATAAGTTTAATTTCTCTATTTGGGTTAAGAGCTTCCTTTTTGGATCTTCTGTCATCAGCTGCACCCAAGGAAGTTTGTTGTTTAGGCCTTGGTACCACAACTTCAGGATGCAGCTCCATGTATCTTTCAGAATCAAAGAATTTGCTGGAGGCATATCTTTCAAGTTTCTTCTTTCATTGTTCAGACATAGTAGAAATGCTGGAGGTGTCCTTGCCTTATTCTCTGGCTTTCTTGATCTGATCCAAGGCAGCTAATTCTTTCATCCTGGCAGTCCATGCAGTAGGATTATTCTCTGGATCCTCAAAGGGCACTGGAGGCTCATATCTGTTGGAAGGATTATCTTGAGGAGCTCTGGATGAGACTACTTCTTTTAACTTGTAGGGAAAAGGACCTGAAGTTGTGTCTGATGAAGCATGTCCTTCCCTAGAGTAAGGGTGCTATCTAGAATAGCCTTTTGAATAGACTTGGAATTCCCTTTGGCTTCCTCTATAATTTCCTCTCCTTGATTGAGAACCTCTGGATTGGCCTCCCCTATATTGTGATCTTGCATGAGGTTGATAGGGGGTTTGACTTCTAGCAGAAGGTTGAACAGCTGAGCTTCCACCTGCACCTGCATCAGGAGGAGGTGGTGGAGGAGGATGAGTATGATGAAACTGAGAAGATCCTTTCTCGTATTTCCTCTTCTTCTTCATGGCTTTTAGTTGGTTCTTGGAATATTGCATCCAATGTTCAGTAATGGGGCAGTCATGAAGAATGTAATAAGGTATGTCATTTGTATCTTTGACTTTGGCTGGGGGAACTCTTTTCATAGCCTTGCTCCTTGCCTTTCTTTTCCTGGCTATGGTGGCTGAGGAATCATCAGAATCAGTCCTATATTCATCACTTTCAGAGCTTTGCTCATCATATAAAGCATCAATCTTTTTCAGATAATCTTTCTGAAGTTGGGTTGGAGTAGATGAGACAGCAGTTGTAGCAGCAACAGTAAGAGCAGAAACAGAAGTTTTAGGAGCAATACTTTCAGAAGATATAGCAGCAGTAATGACAGCAGCAGCTGGGGCAGCAACAGATTCAAATAAAACTGTTTTAGAAACACTACTTTCAGAGATAGTAGTTTCAGTATCAGCAATAGCAGCAGTAATAACATCAGAAATAGCAGTAGACTCAAAATCATATGCCTCTGTCTGCATATCCACAGAAACTTGAACATCAGCAGCATCAAAACAAACAGAAACAGCAACAATATTATCAGCAGGAGTAGCAGCAACATCACTGGAAACAGAAGGCTCAGCAGTATATAAGGAGGTTATATAGGAGCTAATTAAGCTGGTATCACAGCTAGAGAAGGGCACAATGGCCTTGGAGAGGTCTTCTGAGGGCTGGACTGCATTACTCACTGGAAGACAGCTGAAATAAATTGAATCAAAAACTGATAATAAGGACCTGAGGTCCACTGAGAAGACAGCAACTTGAGGAGTGGAAACTGGAGCTTGAGTTGTATGAACATCAGCAGTAGCAGGAACTGAGGTAACAGCAGCAGCATGCAATCTCACATCTACATGAGGCATCTCCCCCTGCCTGGATTCAGAGAGAGCTGGATTAAGGCACCCAAATGAAGGGATTGTCTGAGGAGGAAAGATGGAGGAGAGCCTGGCAGATAAGTCTGCAACTGACTTGAGTAGTGGAGCCAAGGAGGTCTCCAACAGAAGTGACAGCCTGGGAGCTATCAGCTCATATAATTTGTCAGCTAAGGCAGGAATATCTACTTGCTCAGCAGGGACTTGAGCAGAGGTAGAGAAGGATGGTTGAGCAACTGGTGATGTTGGTGGAGAGCTGGTGGATGGTAGAAGTGAAGGTTGAGGTGTGGGGATTGTGGAGATGGAAGACAGTAGTATGGAGATAGAAGGTATGAAGGAGGGCTGATCAATGATGTCTTGCAGAAGTTGGTGGTATGATGTGGATGAGGAGGGTAGATCAGGAGGGGATGAAGGTGAATCATCCATGAAGGAATCATCTAGAAGTGTGAAAGATGGAATGTTGGATGAGGTGTCAATGTCTGGTTGAGGGCAGTGATGTAATGGATGGAAGATTTCCTCTGTTATTGGAAGAGTTGGGATTGGAGATGGAATTGATGTAGGAGATGGGCTGGAAATAATGATGGTGGATGAAGTTTGAATGGTGGAGGGGACTGGTGGAGATGAAATAAGAGTTGTAGGAGGAGAAGAAGCAGCAGGCAAGTCATCTGCAGGGGCAGAGACTTGAGGGGAAGAGACTGCAAGAGTCCTTGTGCCTGAAGTTGTGCTTGTAGAGGGCCTACTGGGCTTCACTACCTGCCTGTCCCATTTGCCAAAGAGGGCACAGGACAGACTCTTTGAGGCATTGATATGCATCCCATAAGATACAAGCAGGACAGGGCATCTGTTATGGAGAAACAGCCCTAGAATCCTTCCAAAATTCACAAAATTCTTATTTATTTTCTTCTTAATCAGGTCAAAGAAGACCTCTCCCCAGTTTAACTGTTTCTTATCCACTAGAGCTCCCATCAAGCACAGCTGATACCTGGAGATGGTATCATGTGATGAATGCTTGACCAACAGAACCTTTCCCACTACATCAGCTAAAAATCTATATTCAACAGCTAGGTTCTTTTTCAGCAACTTGCTAGGGTTTGCATCAGAATGACCCATTCTAGCAAGTAAATCAGAAAATTCTTCTCCAGATAACTCAGCAGAATCTCTTCCAGAATTTAGTTGAAAAACCTCTGTCAGAATGGTAGGTGTTAGAGGTACCTGAGTTCCAGAAATTGAACCAACCACTGTATTTTGGTCTTGATTGTGGGCAGTATAGACCCACTCCTTGATCTCATCAGCAGCCAATTTGATTCTTGTGGACATGATGGTAACAAGCTTCTGCTCCTTGAACAGTTCCAGAATGTCTTGAAAAACCTGATCACTAGTGTTGAAAGACTCCATGTCTATATCAAATCTGGCATCGAACTTCATTGCGGCTAGAACGGCAACTGAGACGGCCATTGTTACCTGCAAAAATCAACAAACAAAACGACCAAGTGTAGAGATGTTTGGAGGGAAAGAGAATTTTTGCAGAGAGATTGAAAGCGCAAAAGGAGAACGACGACCGAAAAATGAATTTTATATTAGGGTTCGACGCAGAAAAGGAAAGATCGTTGAACTCAGTTCGACGATCGGGGCTTCTAAAGGAATCTGAAAGGTCTTCAATATCGTCGATCTCCATTCGCCAATATTGGAGAGCGTTGAGCTCCATTCGACGATAGTTCAAAGAACAAAATCGTCGAGCGTCGTTCGACGATCGCTGACCTGGAGAGATAGTTGAACACTATCTGAGAAGCGCTGAACTCCGGTCGACGATTTCGGAAAGCGTCGATCTCCGTTCGACGATTTGGGGGAAGATCGTCGAGCGCAGTTCAGAGACCAGAAATACACTCTAGACACTAGAAAAATCAAGATGTTTGCCTAGTCTTGGTCAATTTTTTAAAGTTTTAAAATCTTGGAACTTATTTTAGACTTCCTCCATCTAACATTCCTAACTGATTGAGGAAGAAGGTGTGTTTCTTTTCATCCAAGGGTTTGATGAAAATATCTCCCCTTTGCAAATCAGTTGGGATATATTGAAGTTCAATTTTATTCTTCTCAACATTATCCCTTAAAAAGTGATGCCTAATTTCTATGTATTTTGTCCTACTATGGAGGACTGAATTTTGAGCTATAGAAATAACACTGGTGTTATCACAAAAGATTTTAGACTTCTCTAAGTTGTAGCCATAGTCTAGGAGTTGGTTTTGAATCCACAATATTTGTGAACAACAACTGCCTGCAGCCATATATTCAGCTTCAGCAGTTGAAGTTGACACAGATGTTTGTTTCTTGCAAAACCAAGAGACAAGTCTGTCACCAAGAAACTGACAAGTTCCATTGGTGCTTTTCCTGTCAATTCTGCATCCAGTATAATCAGCATCAGAAAATCCAGTTAATTCAAATGCTGAATCTTTTGGATACCAGAGACCTAGATTTGGACAACTTTTAACATACCTGAGAATCCTTTTTACTAATGTTAGGTGTAACTCTCTAGGGCTCACTTGGAATCTAGCACATATGCATGTAGCAAACATTATATCAGGTCTACTAGCTGTAACGTACAGTAAAGAGCCAATCATTGCTCTGTATGTTGTCTGATCAACAGGTTTCCCATGTTCATCAGCATCCAATACAACATTGATAGGCATAGGTGTTTTCATATAAGATGCTTCAGACATACCAAATTTCTTGACCAATTCATTTGCATACTTGGTTTGAGAAATAAAGATGCCTTCAACATGTTGTTTGACTTGCAATCCTAGAAAGAAGGATAGCTCACCCATGCTACTCATTTCAAATTTAGAATGCATTAGGTTGGAGAACCTTCTGCACAAATTTGAATCAGTAGAGCCAAAAATAATATCATCTACATAAATCTGTACTAGTAGGGTATGTGACTTATGGGTTCTAATGAAAAGAGTTTGTTCTACTCTACCCCTTATAAATTCATTTTTCAGGAGAAAGCATGCTAGGGTCTCATACCATGCTCTAGGAGCTTGCTTGATACCATATAATGCTTTGTTCAATTTAAAAACATAATCAGGATGGGTTGGAGAGATAAAACCTGGAGGTTTTCTGACATAGGCTTCTTCTTTGATATCTCCATTTAGAAATGCACTCTTTACATCCATCTGATATACCTTGAAGCCTTTGTGTGCTACATAAGCTAAGAAGATTCTGATGGCTTCCAATCTTGCAACTGGTGCAAAAGTCTGGTCATAGTCTATGTCTTCTTCTTATGAGTATCCTTGATCAACTAGCCTTGCCTTGTTCCTTACAATTACTCCTTGATCATCCAATTTGTTTCTGAACACCCACTTTGTTCCAACAATGGAGTGATCCTTAGGCTTTGGCACTAGTTCCCAAACTTTGTTCCTTTCAAATTGATGCAACTCTTCTTGCATTGCCATGATCCAGTGTGGATCTTGCTCTGCATCTCGAATGGATTGAGGTTCAATTTGAGATAGGAAGCAAGTGTGCAACAGGTTTTGGTTGACCTGATTTCTGGTTTGCACACCAGCTGAGATGTCTCCAATTACTTGGGAAATTGGATGGTCTCTTGATGTTACTAAATCAACAGGGGGTGTTGATTGTTCACCAACCTGTGTTGTTGTTTGCTCTTGTGGTACAACAACTGGCTTTTCAAGTTGTTTCTCTTCAATATGTTGAATGCTTTCTTCATCTTCACTGCTTTCCTCTTTTTGAGTAATCTGTAACCTGTTCAAATCTTCAGCAAGAGAATGTACCTGCAAAAGTTCTATGGTAGAAGTGTTCTTCTCCTTGAAAGACATGTTAGATTCATCAAATGATATGTGAACAGTTTCCTCAATTTTAAGAGATGATTTATTATAAACCCTATAAGCCTTACTGATCATGGAGTATCCCAGAAACACTCCTTCATCAGCTTTAGCTTGAAATTTTGCTAAATATCTCTTGTCATTATTGTGTATATAACAAATATAACCAAAAATTCTAAAATAATCAACTTTAGGTTTCTTCCCTTTGAGTAATTCATAGGGAGTCTTGCCCTTTAATTTATGTATTAAACTTCTGTTTAGCACATAGTTGGAGGTGTTCACTGCCTCGGCCCAAAAAGATAGAGGAAGGTGAGCATCTGATAACAATGTAGTGGCAGATTCAATAAGGGTTCTATTTTTCCTTTCAGCTACCCCTTTTTGTTGAGGAGTTCTAGAAGCTGAGAAAGTATGCCTGATACTTTCACTCTGACAGAACTCTTGCATAAGAAGAGAATCAAACTCTGTCCCATGATCACTTCTGATCAGGGCAATGTGAGTATTGAACTCAATCTGTATACATTTGAGAAACTCTGTCAAATACTTAAAGTTATCAGACTTCTTCCTCAGAAAGAACACCCATGTGAATCTAGAGAAGTCATCTACAACTACTAAAGTGTAAGATTTCCCTCCTAGGCTTTGTACTATAATGAGTCCAAAAAGATCCATGTGTAACAGATACAAGATCCTAGGTGAATCACTCTTATTAAGTGACTTGAAACTATTTTTAGTTTTCTTGTCTAATTGACAAGCCCTGTAGAGTCCTTCCTTCTTGTAGGGGCCAGAAGGTAGTCCTCTAACAAGGTTGACCTTGGATAACCTAGCAATGGTTCTAAGGTTTAAATGTCCTAGTCTCTTATGCCACAAAACATTTGGTCTACAAATAGAATTAAACAGGCAAATGTCTACATCTGTTGAAAGAAAATCTACTAAGTAGATGTTACCTTTCCTTTTACCTATCAACACAGTTGTGTTGTCCTCTGACTTGATCTTGCATAGGGCTTTGCTGAAAGTCACCTGGTAGCCTTCATCATATAGCTGACTGATGCTGATCAAATTATGCTTCAGTCCTTCCACATAGGCTACCTTCTTGAATGTCACTGTCCCAATCTGGACTGCACCATATCCTTTAGTTTGTCCAAAGTTTGAATCACCAAATATGACTTTGGGTCCAATCTTGGCTTTATAGGATGTGAGGTTGTCGTTGTTTCCTGTCATGTGCTTTGAGCACCCACTATCCAAGTACCATTATTAGTTTGATGTTGGATAGGTCATCTCCTGCACATAAAGTAATTCACTTGTTTTTGACCCAGTTTACCTTGGACCTAGGTTGATAACCTTTAAACTCAGAAATAAAAGACATCCCAGGTTGACTCTTATAACCTTCAGGATGATATCTCCTTGGAGGTATTATCCATTCAGTATAAGGGTTACAACTTTGGGATGAAGGACCCCTAGGATTGGATTTTGATTTGCCCTTGAAGGAATTTCCAGAGCTCTGATCTTTGTTCGACGATCGTGGAGCTGCGTTCGACGATCTTGGGTCATATCGTCGAGCTCCGTTCGACGGTCGACTGTGGTAGAGTTCAGGAATTAGAGATCGTCGACCTGAGTTCGACGATTTTGCCTGAGATCATCGATCTGTGTTCGGCGATCGTCGAGCTCCGTTCGACGATTTCTGCTGGAATTTGGTTTTCTTAGGCAGATCAGAATTCTTCCTAGCTACCTCTACAACTCCCTTCCCTTTATCAGAAATGAACTTAATTGGGGTTGTTAGAACTATAGGTTGGCTGGATGAAGCACCCAAGCCCAGTATACTATTGAATCTGGAGTTCACTGTGCTTGTGATGTCCATCAGCTTGATACTTCTCCCATTAAGGGATTCTTCAAGCTTCTTGGCCTCTGATAGCCCACCTTTCAGTGAAGCTATCTGCTCCCTACAGCACTCCAACTCCTTAGAGAGTTTGAGGTTTTCTGACTTTAAGAAACTATGTTCAGACAATTGATTTATGAGAGAAATAATTTCCTTCTCAGATTTTAGTAAGTCTAAACATAATGCATTAAACTCAGACTTAAAGTCCTCAGAATTGAAATCAAAAGAACTGATTACCTGGTCCTCTTCAAGTTGAGTCTCTGAGTCTGACTCTGAGTCTTCTGCATCTGAATTGTGTTGAGAGGCATTGATTGCCATCATGCAGAACTCCTTCTCTTCAGCATCATCTTCATCATTACTGGAGCTGGATGAAGCTTCTGACTCCTCTTCAGCCTCACTCCAAGATTCATCAACAAATCCCTTCCTTGTGTGTTTGTTCTTGCTGGAGGAGGGTTTGCCATTGCCATTCTTCTTGAAATCCTTATCTCTTCTTCTTTCTTTCTTGTCCCTTCTGTCCTTGTTTTTGTTCTCTGGACAGTCAGGTACAATGTGCCCTGGTTTCCTGCAACCAAAGCAAACAATTTCTTTATTATTTGACTGGTCATACCTTGGCTTATCATGCTCTTTGTATGATATCCTTCTGAAGTCCTTTCTGGCCATCTTGTAAAATCTTTTGGCCAATAGACTGAGCAGCTCATCATTGCCTGTGACTTTGTCTTCAGGCTGATCTTCAGTTGCTTTGAAAGCTATTGTCTTTTCTTTTCTTGTGGCTGGTGAGGTAGCCTTCTGCTCTTCTTCTCTATTCTTAATGAGCAGCTCATAAGATTTGAGCTTGCCCAAGAGAGCTTCTATGATGATCTCATTAAGACTTCTGGCATCCTTGATTGGCCAGATCCTTGAATCCCAAGTGCTTGGGAAGCACATTAGGATTTTATCATTTAGTTCAGTCAGTGAGATCTCTTTATCCAAAGTCTTGAGTTCATTGACTATCAGACTGAGTCTATTATACATATCTCCAACTGACTCAGCTTCTCCCTTCTTGAAGTTCTCATATTGGGATATGAGGTGAGATCTTCTGTCTTTTCTTTCATCAGCTGATCCTGAGACTATTTCAGACAGCTTATCCCAAATTTCCTTTGCTGAATTGCATTCAGCCACCTTTTGGAATATGTCATCAGACATAGTCTGGGCTAAGATGTTCATAGCCTTTGCATCCGCTACCTTCCACTTCTTGATATCAGCATCTGTTCCTGATGGAGGTGGAAGAGCATTTGTGCTTGTGTTCTCTGGAGGTCTTGGAAAAACTTTCAAAACAGAATTAAAAATGTCCTCGTCAATAGAATTCATGTATAGTCTAATCCTTGCTTTCCAAAGTGCAAACTTAGACAGATTGCACACTGGAGGTCTGGTGCTAGTATAATCTTTGTTTTGGGCCATGATTTGTGAAGAAATGATTCTAATAACAAAATCTACAAAAAGCTGATCTAACTTGGGATCTTGGGGTTCAGGTGTTAGCCTGTGCAACCACCAAGGTGTAGTATGTTTAACCAACCTCGCTCTGATACCAATTGAAAGTGCAAGCTAGATCTGAAATACTCTAGAGGGGGGGGAATAGAGTATGGTGCTTAAAAACTTTTTACAACAGTTGTTGTAATCTGAGTGAACAAGGAAGCAAATAGTAAATCTAAACACAGCAGCTATCTAATCACAATCTACAAAAGAAGCTAATCACAGATCACAAACCAATCACAGCCAGAAACAAAAATAAAGACAAGCAACCAGAAGACACAAGGAGCTATAGTGGTTCCCCTAAACTTGGGTACATCCACTCTTCTACCACCCTAGGTAGGAATCCACTGCAGGATGAGTTGATCAGGTGTCCTGGGCACCAATGAGCTTTTGATAAGGTGCTCAAAAACCAAACCAGATTTTTTGATCAGGTGTCTTGCCACCAATGAGCTTTTGATAAGGTGCTCAAAAACCAAACACAAACTTTTGAAGGGAGTTTGAAAAACCCTTTACAGAGATGGAGATGAGAGAGTGATGGAAGTCTTCTCTTTCTCAAAGCAGCTGAGAAGACTATGTGGATATGATGTTGTCAAAGCTCCCCCTGAAATATGTAGTTGATCAGGAAATGAAGCTTTGCTGTAGGGTGATAGGCCTTCAGAAAATTGAACTCCAGCAATTGATGATTTCAGCAACAGCTAAAATGTGTGGTGTCTGGAGTCTTGAATGGTGATGGCCTTGAACACTTGAATCAAAAGAGATCTGAAGATTTCAGATTTGTTGATCTCCTTTTGGTGATGGTATTCTTGTGAGAATCTTGAGACAGAGAATGTCTACAGCTTTCTTTCTTTTTCTCTTGAGTGATTGTTGTTGAGAAAGTTGTTATTCCAAAGAAGAGTTGTAGCAAAGAATATGTTTTTCCTTCTTCTTCTTGTGCACTCTCTTGTTCTACTTTTTCTTGTTATGAGAGATTCAAAAATCTTTTCTTTTATTCCTTGTTCTGAATAGAAATGATCCTCTGTCAAGAATAGCCGTTAGCCTGTCATTAATTACATCCTTAATTGCAATTATCTTCTGGGGGAAAGTCCAAAGAAACATTCCTTGATAATTCCTTGAAACTTGGTCCAGAATAAATGAAAACGGCTACAAGATCTTCTGAATTAATTGCTGAGAATAACTCCTTAACTGTTCTGAATTTGAATCTTGAAAATCATTTAACTCTTCAGAAAAACGTCGAACTGAGCTCTACTATCGTCGAACTGAGCTCAGCGATTTGGACTTATACAGCAACAGAGATCGTCGATCTGAGCTCAACTATCATCGAACTGAGCTCAGAGATAGAGAATCAATACTGGAGTCAAGATCGTCGAACTGAGCTCGAAGATCGTCGAATGGAGTTCGACGATTTGTTGAAGTTGAGCTCAGCGATCGTCGAATGGAGTTCGACGATCCGTCGAAGTGAGCTCAACGATCATCGATTGGAGTTCGACGATTCGTCGTACTGAGCTCGACGAAATGACTTAGTCTCCAAACTGAAAAACCTTGGTCTTGAGGGCAGCTTCCAAACCTGACTACTAACCCTTAGACTCAAATCTAATTGACCTTTAGATCTATACAATGAGGTCAAAAACAGGTTTCCTAAAGACATAGTGATCCTGACCCAAATTAGTAATAGGGTGTTCCAACAACTTATACCCTTCGTCATGCCTCTCTATGCCCTGGACTTGGTATTTGCCATAACTTACATCTTGGTGACTTCAAGTCTAGCCAACTTGCAAGAGCCCTTAATGCAAGATCCAATCGAGGGTTTTGCCAAACTTTATTTTCTTTTATAACCATCCACCACCTGAGCGACTTGCCAGTCCTGCCAGCTAGTGAGAGCCTGGTCAGCGGGATCCAATCGAGGGTGCTGCCACTCAAGAAACCCACCGACCATGCCAGCTAGCGGGATCCTGGACAGCGAGATCCAATCGAGGGCTTTGCAAAACTTTCTACTTTCATAACCATCCACCACCCGAGCGACCTGCTGGCCCTGTCAGCTAGTGATAACCTGGTAAGCGGGATCCAATCGAGGGTGTTGCTACTCGAGCGACCTGCCGGCCATGCCTGCTAGTGAGAGTCTGGTTAGTGAGATCCAATCGAGGGTGCTGCCACTCGAGCGACCTACCAGCCCTACCAGCTAGCGAGAGCTTGGACAACAGTATCCAACTGAGGGCTTTGTCAAACTTTCTTTTCTTTAATAACCATCTACCACCCGAGCGACCTGCCATACCTGCCAGCTAGTGAGAGCCTCGTCATCGGGATCCAATCGAGGGTGTTGCCACTTAAGCGACCTGCCGGCCCTGCCAGCTAGTGAGAGCCTGGACAACGGTATCCAATCGAGTGCTTTGCCAAACTTTCTTTTCTTTCATAACCATCCACCACCCGAGCGACCAGACGACTATGCTAGCTAGTGAGAGCCTGGTCAGCGAGATCCAATTGAGGGTGTTGCCACTCGAGCGACCTGCCGACCCTGTCATCTAGTGAGAGCCTAGACAGCGGGATCCAATCGAGGGCTTTGCCAAACTTTCTTTACTTTTAGAACCATCCACCACCAGAGCGACCTGCGGGCCCTTCCAGCTAGTGAGTGCCTGGACAACATGATCCAATCAGGGGTTGGAGTTGATAGTTGAATGCATCTGACCTCAACCAAGTGGAGACCATGTCCACAAACCATTGTAAATGTTGGACCGGATCAACCTTGCCCACACTTGATGGACCGGGGAAGAGCTCCTGCCCGACGAGATCCCTCTCGCTTCCTTCTAGCGCTACCTCCTTCCCAGGTCGTTAGACATGGACGTTCTCGCCCAGGCACGCCGACGTCACCACCGGGACAGAAGGGGTCGAGCACTCGCTACGCGCGATGAATGTGTGGTTCAAGCTCGCCATGACATCCCACTTAAATTCCTCAAACATCCCTACTGTGACTGGTGCTGCGGGTAGTGGCGAGTTGTCTGGGTCGGTACCTTGTCCTTCATCTCTAGACATGGAACTTGCTCAGGGTTTTCTTGTGCTAGTTACTCTCAATACTCACCGCACCAAAAATGTTGAAATCGAAACTTTGGTTCTTGTGGAGTTCGGACCCAAAAGGGTTAACCTCGCACCTACTTCTCCTGAAGAAGTGCACAAGACCAAAGAATTCGGACTAGGAACATATCCTGGGCTACAATGAGGAGGTCCCACCATGTTGAGCTATCAAATTTTACATTCTATAGTTCAAGGTCCCCAAATCAATCGAAATCTACCCACATAGATAGATACACTTTAACTTGTATACACATGACTTGACCACTAGATTTGCCCAAAGTTCTACCCTTTATAGAAACGCATATGTATCATGACATTGATTATTCAAGGTATTTCTAATGTGATAGAAACAATATCACGAGTTATAACATGTAAGCATATACTTTTCTACAAGAGTGCTCCATCTAGGGATGTGTGAATAATGTAACGTCATTCCGATATCTAAATCCTCACACATACCTCGAGGCATATTCAACGAACACTAATATATCTACTCACACTCAGTAGCTAAGCGCCTATAGATTCAACACAACATGACATATGTAGACAATGTTCATAAGGATTAACATGCCTAACTACAACATTATACGTAATCGTTATGCTCTAAGTTCTAGCCATGTGTGTCATAAGAATGGTCAATCCACAGTTTTTTGTTTATTTTTGGGTTATATATATATTTTTGTTTTTGTTTAAATATTCAACAAAAATAGATAAAATAAACCACAAATAAAGCAAACAAACGAAAACAGATGCAAAAAATAGGACAACACGATAAAGTATTATGCACGGGACTAAATACTATGAGACATGAAATCAACGTTCATGCGATGAAGAAGAACCCATGAGAATGCTCAAAGCACAATTGACCCAAGCAATGTCTCAGCACTATAGCCCCGTGCTAAGTGACGGATGGGCACGAGGAGCTGCACAAGTGTCGTAGGGTGGGGTGTTAATCCCATATGCCCACACAAGAACCCGCCCAACCTAACACTCATTCTCCCCAGCATCACATAAGGACCCATTGGAACCCCTCCCTGATTAAGGACAAGACGTGGATTATAGGTTAGAGATCCAAATGATGACACACCTACGCCCCCGCTATTGTGTGACATACCAAAGTGAGTCTTGTGTTGACGTTTATATAAACAAAGTAATGAAGATACTGGGGCTGATAGTCAGGAAATAATATGAAAAGTGTGTTACCGTCGGTGGTATAGTTACCACGCCCCGCTAGCTTCATGATATATATATGTCGTGTTCTGACCCAGTTCATCACTTTTGCTCACTTGCCCTCATACCTTCAGCTACAGTATTTCGCTGCAATTCCAAGATCTAGGTAAGCTCTTCTCCTTTTGTTTCTTGAATTTTTTGTGCGATGAGGTTTCGAAGTGTAGGATGTAGATTTCAAGTTGTTTTGGACTGAATCCGCTGCAATTTTACGATGATTTACGTTTGATTTGTGAATTTCTACTATGGGTCATGGTCTTTTTTACGGATCTAGCTTGTATAAGCTTGGATCTCGCATCCTGGACGTTTTTAAGTGACCAATGTTCTTAAAATCTGAGTTGTTTTGGTGAGATCCAGAATTGGAGCATGATCCGGGGAAATTTCATCCGTTTTCCAAGTTTGATTCGTGATTTCCCTCCATAAATCACATTTATTTTCATAGATCTACTTTACATGAACTTAGATCTCTCTCCCCTACATGTTTTTGATTGGAATTTAAGGAGGAATGGGGTTTTTGGGGAGATCCAGCGGAAGAAGACGGGTTGCAGTCCGTCACGCTACTGCATGGCAGTAACAGATTACCGCTCCGCGGTAGGATCCAAAAACCGATTTTTTGTTCCCCCCTTTTTTGTTGCAATTTTTGACTAAAAAATTTCGTGGTGATTTTTTTCAGGTTATGGATTCATCGAGCTCCCAACCCCCTAGCCGTAGTTTCTCAAAACGCTCTCGAGTGCCTACCTCGACCTTTCCTGCGATAGATGAGGCATCAGTGAGCGTGTCGATGATCATCGATATCGATGATTGGTATGCTCATATTTATGAGTATTTGGAGAATTAGGGCGTGTTCTCTGTGATCTCTTCCGGTGCTCCATTTTTCTCAGTCCTCACTCGGGAGTTCTATAATAATCTCAGACATCCGGCACACACGCAACTAGGTGGAGGTGTGCAGTCCTGTATCGGGACTGAAATAGTGATGATACTCCACTCAAACCTCGAAAATAAATATGTATGGATGCCCAACTCTCCATGCCTCGACATCATGGAGTCCTTCAGGACCAGCCGAGACTGGAGATATATAAATGAGGTTCTCCACAGTATGAAGGGGCGTTCAAATCTCATCACTGTGGTGGATACACTCACCCTCGACGCCCGCATCATCCAGGATGTCCTACGTCACTCTCTAATGTTCAAGGCCGGGGACACCAAGAAAGTCACGACCCAACTCTCACTGGTGACATACTATATCCTGGCTGAGTGTCTCGGATCTCATCCTCTCCATGATGCGCTATACATATCACCTCAAATCCCCTGACCGCTAGCGGATGAACACACTGCCGTTAGGCAGTGTGATCCATAGAATCCTGATGGAGAAGTACTCGACCATCGACTAGTCGGCATACCCTATAGATAGCTGCCCTCAGTTCTACAAGGTGGAAGAGATCCCTACTTCCTTATGAGCACGCCCACTTGCAGCACAACCTCCGTTACACCATACAGGATCCCTCAGGGAAACTAGTCGGGACATCTACAGCATGGTGGAGGACCAGGGTCAGGAGATCAAGCAAATGTTAAAGGAAGTAAAGGGAATGAAGAAGATGCTCAAGAAGATAATGATCGAGTTCAACATATCTCCTACTTCTTTAGAGGAGTTGGTTTCTCTGTTTTATTTATATATTTTATATCATTTATGGAATTAGCTTTATTTCTGTTGATTGGATTTGTGTCAACACCTTTGCTTATCATGTCTATTATTATTCTTCTTATTCTCGTGAGACTATCTATTGTGCTAGTTCAAAACATACAACAAAGACAAAAAAACACACTACGATAAACCTATTTACGAAAATAAGAAAAGGAAGAAGGAAAAACAAGACAACCTAGTATGCATATCGTGAAGTAAGATATCGTGTAGTTCTTTTGGAATTTACTTCACACAAATTGTGGATGCTACTAGATAAGAGATTTAGGTATCCAAAAGGAGCCAGAGGTGACGGTTCCTTTGGGTACCCAAACACAGCGTGAAATACCGTGGGGAGGTGATGATGAATGGACCCTTTTGAGTGGAATGTGTGCTTTATTCTGAATGATGGGTCTCCATTCAGATTTTGGTTTAACTATATTTTTTGTTGCAAATTTTCATTTAGATTTCTATGAGTCTTTCTGTGACGATCTTCAATTGAATAATATTGCATTGGAGGTTTACATATATTGCAATTGTTCTTCAAGTTAACATTATTACTCTTAACATAAGGACTCATAGAGTAGTAGTCTTTAGAAGAGAATTTATGTTCATTCGATTTTAAGAAGGGAGTAATTTGTTTTTGCAGCTAGAGGTGATTTGTATGTTTAGGAGCTTCACCTGCTTGAGCTATTGGTTTTCTACTCTCGTTGATTGACTCAGTTATTATATGACTGTTCATATTCAACATGTTTTCGGGTTTTACTTGAAACTTAGGAGTTGTGTTATGAGCTTTTCAACATAATTTCCTTAAGCACGTCATTTTTTGCAATTATTTCTTTGTTTTTAATTTTGAGATTCTGTCTAGCTCTAATGTACGTGATTGTGCTATTCTTAAGAGTGGAGACGATCGATTCAATATGGGCTTCATATTTACTTCTGAATTCGTCAAATGTATCATCCATATCCTTAATCTCATTTTTATAATCATTGCATCTAGCACAATCTCCTTTTAACGATGATTCTTCTAGACAGAGTTTCTCAATTTGTTCTTTTGCATAGAGAGGCTATTTTTCACAAACTTTCTGTGTTTTATTTGATTTATTACAATCTATATAAGGTATAGAGTTGTTATCTAAAGAACATGCAGGAGAATTAGGCACGACAGTGGTAGATTCTACATTTACACTAGCTCTTAAGCGGTTGTTTTCTAAACGTAGTTTTGAGTTAATACTTTTCAATTTTCTAATTTTACGTCTAGCAACATCTAGCATATTTAGTGTAGAAGTAGAATTGCATACAAGAGGGGAGTTTAACTTTCTTACCGTGCTTTTGGATGGGGCAAGAATGGAGCATTGAGTTTCTTTGCTTTTTTTGTGAGTTGCCTCATCCATAGTTGAGATTACAACTTCCCTCTCATGTGATGTGATTGTCATGTCTTTCTCCAAGAGCAGATCTCCACTTGGTTATTCACTTGGATCCATGAGAAACAACTCAGTCTCATCATCTGTAGAAAGAGGATTATAAGTAGACTCTAGAAATTTCCATATGTCATAGGCAGTGGGAAAATCATAGATGAGTTTAAAATTTTTTGACCAAGCCCACATAATAAACTATTCATAGCTTTAGCATTTATATGGCACTCTTATTTGGTTAAGTTACTTGACGACTTAATACACGTCATGTTCCACACCTCTATGTTTAGACTTATCAGTAATTTTCTCATTAACACTTTCCAACCTTCATAGTGTTTACCTACAAATAATGGTGGTGCTAATGATTTTTCAGTGTACCAATTTCCATCCCGACTAGTCAATTCGTGAATAGGGTTGGCCATTATTGCCAATGGTGAAATCATTTTGGAATAACCTCCCTCTGATACCACTTGTTGGATCGTGTGGCCAACCTTAGGGGGGGTGAAAAATGTTTAACGACGATTACTAGAAGTCAGAAATATTTCTAACCAGAAAAGCTAGTTCAGAAAGTTACCTCGGGTCGTTAGAGAGCTAACGTACGGCGGTATGTTAAAGAATTAGTTTTTCTGGGCTAATTCCCCCATACAAATTTATGCACCTTTCAGAGAAGTACAAGCTAACACACACAACATAATATTCAGAAGAATACGCAGAAAATGAATTCCATTCCAAAGTAAAAACAACAATTGTTTTATAGATTACAAAACTTGATCTCCGTGATGCCGGAGATCGAAGGCGGTGAATAAAAACAAATGTTGGTTTTCTATACCTACCCACTCCACAGACCAGTTGGCTCTCTCCCTTTACCTCCAAGAAAGGTCTTCGATCCGGCTCTTCACCTACATGCAAGGCAGGGTCTTAGAGCCCCGCTAGATCACCCGATCTAGATGTCCCTTCATCGGGATGATTTCTCATGGAATCCTACACTGGATTCCAACGACCTTCCCCGGTCGATTTCCTTCACCACAAGAAAAATAGAAAAAGAGAAAGAATACACTAAAAGTTAAAAAGATTTAAAGCGATTAAAATCTCCCTCTTGATGATTCCTCCGTCGAGCGATCCACGGTCGGTGCTTGAGATCTTCGTGTGCTTATAACCGGTCGTCTCTTAATATTCGATGTAGTTCTTGGCTCGTCAGAGTTCTTCGTGTGCAAACGGGAGGGAGGCGGTCTTCTTTTCCTTCAATGGAGACGGCGAAATGGACCAAAGAGAGGCGGCCGAACCCTAGGAATCACAAAACTTTGTCTCTTTCGTCTTGGTTAGGAACACAAAAATGAGGCGCCTTTATATACGTCTTTGTGAAAATAGGCTAGCGCTTGACGGTAGGTTCGCGCTCTTGATGTAGACAACTGTCCTCCAAATTTGGAAAAATATTCAAAACAAATATTTTCCTTTTTCCAATGCTAGCGCGACACAGTAGGTAGGTAGCTCCCAAAGGTAGTTTTGTCTCGACGATCTCGACGCCTGTGCCTCAACGATCTCAACGCCTCTATCTCAACGAGCGTTGAGTGTGTTATCGCGACGCGGTACCAAGCTAGCGCCTGGTGGTAGTTCTGTCTTGATGCTATCGACGCTTCTATCTCAACGCTCTCAATGCCTCTGTCGAACCCGTGCATGACTACGACAGGCCACGCAAGTGCGCACAGCCAGTGCGCAGGCACGCACAGCCAGCGCTTATGTGACTGCTCGCTGCGTAGCCTGCATGTGTGGCCCGCACACGACCAGCCCGCGTGGCTACAAGGCCACGCCCCATATTACCGGACCGCTCGGTCGCAGGGTCGCGCGACTGCACTCCCTGTTGTCGCAGGCACGCGCCCATGCCAGCTGCAGTGGTCATTATGCCACCCTGATGGCATCGTTTCCCCTCTGCGACTTTGGTAAACCATACACAAAATCCATAGAAATGTCGTCGAACGTCCACTTCGGGATAAGCAAGGACTTCAAAAAACCTCTGGGCTACTGGCACTCCGTCTTCACCAAGGCACATGTTTGACACTTGGCCACATAAAGTGTTACATCTTTCTTTAATCCTGTCCACCAGAATAACTTCTTCACGTATTTATACATCTTCGTGCTCCAAGTATCGATTGAGTACTTGATATGATGAGTCTAATACATCAACTCCTCCCGAATATTATCTGCACTAGGGATGCATAGGCGACCGTTCCTCCATAGCAGTCCATCCTCAACAGCAAACTAGGAATTTGACCCATCCAAAGTTTCATCTAAGATCTGCTTCATGCTGCTATCCTGAACCAAAGCCCGCCGAACCCTATTAGCTAGGTCATACTGAACCTCTATCCAATACAATTTTGCCTCGGCACTAGTCCGCTTGTCGACGCAGGAGATCTCTAATGACACCAAATCACGGACCAAACTCTCATCATGTACCGACAACCAGCTAGCCTGCGCAGGAGCCCTGCGACTCAATACATCCACCACTACATTTCTTTTCCCAGGAACATAATGTATTTTGAAGGTGTAGTCCCCCAGGATGCTACCGAGGTGAATACAGTAGGCCCTCCGAGGTGACTACAGAAGCCCTGTCGAGTTGAACACCAGGGTTTGTCGAGCTGAATATAGAAGGCTACTAAGCTGAATATTGGAAGCTGCTGAGGTGAATACAACAGGGCCATCAAGGTGAATATATGAGTCCCGTCGAGGTTAATACATGAGGCCTAACTAGTTGAGTCCTCTTATGCATTTTTTATTTTAACGGATTATGAATTACACAAAATCCCTACTTTTTTCGAGATCGATATGAGCTCAGAAAAATAATGTAAGACCTGTACTTTTGCGATATGGGCATGAGAAGATATGTCATGTAAAGTCCCTGCAAAGATGAGGAACACAATAAAAGGTATTCAAATTACTCTCAAGTAATTCTCTTACCAAGTGAACATAACTAGAAGAGGTGAATGAGGACTGTCACTTTGGTCATCTTTTTAAATATGCTTGTTGGAGGGTGAGGCACTTGAAGGATTCATCGACCAGCATGCATAGGGGGGAGTTGATCTCGATTGACAATGTTGAAGCATAAACTTAATAGGATGCACTGAGATACCCAAGGCATTGTACCATCACATTTTACACTCACTAGATAAGTGAGAGAATCATTCGAGTATTCATCGACCAACATGCATGAGGGAGACAATCTACGACCACCTCCTATGCCATCGGCCGCCTCCGGTCGTCACTGCCTCTGGCCATCTCCGGCTACCACTAGTTGTCGTCGCCTCCTGGCACCTTACTCGGACCACCCGAACTCCCCAGGAGGAACTCCCATAATTTCGGCATAAATGGTGATCCAGGTGATTGAAATAGAGTGATGTCATTCGTCATCACAGATCACTCCCAATGCAATTACACCCAAGACCCTCCAAAAAACTATAAATATGCCCTCTGGTCTTCATTTGAAGACAATCAATTTCAGAGGCAAAAGAGAGCTCTGATGTTTTATGACAGGATTGTGGACTTAGGCCGGCACTATGCTCTGGAATCCACTCTGATCTTCTCCTTGCGCTAAGGTTCCAACACGTGTCAAGTCACGTCAACCGCCTTCGCGAGAGCACTCCCATCAAGGCTTTGCATCAACGAGAGAATTACCTTTAGAAGTTCTGTGTACTTAGAGAATTTTCTTACCGGAACGCTCCCACTAAGGTTCTACGAGCTCAACAACATTCCAAGGCCGGAGCGCTTCCATCGAGGCTCCAAAGACTTAGCCATTTTCCTCATTTTTCGCAGTTTGCACCTGTAACAGAGTGGCGACCTGTTTCCCTCCTAGATCAAATCAATCTTTGTAAAAATATGAGAAACTAATGGATTTTGGCTTGACACATCTCCAGACACATTGTTGGGTACTGTATCCATAATAATCTTGATTTGAAGAAGTGTCCCTTGAAGTAAGATAAATTGAGATTGTATTTGATGTTTTTTTCTAGTTATGTGCTTGCAGGACGATATTGCTAAGTATAACCAAATGCCAGGTTACAGTGGGTCTTGAAACACATGACTATACAATGTAATCCCTAATTGTGTAGTCCAATGTGTTGACTCATATGTAATCTCTCTATTTGGGTGTACTTCTACTTCAAGTACATTAGAAGAATCCAAGAAGATCAAGTTGTGGCTTTCAGAAGAGTAGATTTTCTCTAAGTAAAATTCGTCGAGTATAGTAATGGATACTCGCCGAATTCATCGAGTATACTCATGAATACTCGTCGAATTTGTCATGTATACTTACTGGCACTCGTCGAATTCATCGTATTTACTTAGGGAATAAGCTCCGAATTCCTATAAATCAGTTAAGTAAAAGTCGTCGAGTATCATGGTGTATACACGTCGAATTCATCGATTGTATCTATCGATACTCGTCGAATTCGTCGAAAATACATGTCGATACACGACCAATTCTTCGTGTCAACTCGACTTTACTTCTCTGGATTTCTCTAAGTGATATTCATCATATATCACTTAAGCAGACATCGAGTCAGCTAGCAGATACTCATCAAATTTGTCGAGTATACTAGCTGACACTTGTCGAATTCGTCGAGTATCTCTTCTGCCAAGTGTTAAGTTATATGATCGATCTGGCGGGAATCTTCTAAGTAAATTTCGTCGAGTTTCCAAGTGATTCGATGAGTATATATGAAGATACTCGACTAATTATACTTAGGGTTATTTCTTCTATTTTTAAATATACGACTCAGTTTGACCAGATCGCCATGCACAGTAAATTTCAGATCTCTCGATTAAGAAGGATGTTTCTAGCTATTGCAGAAGGAGGCTTTCTATATATATGCAGGGTGGGCTTCAATCAACCATAATCATGCCTTTTGTTAAAATCGAGAAATCTCAAGAAGGAAATTATTCATGTCGGCACACAATACGAACTTTGCTACCCATTCAGCCGATGACTTATTACCGCACGATTCGTTCTTCCTCAAGCAAATCGACTAGATCGTTGATCTCTAAAAATTTTGATTCTACTCATACTAGTCGATCCGTGCATTCAGATCAAGTATTTAGAGTCTTTAGTTTTCTCTTGTTCTTTAAGACGTTCAAGATCAACTTTTCAGAGGAACGAGGGATCAAAGATTTCAGATCTATTGAAGATTATTGCTATTCTTTTCTTATGTAAATTTTTTTATAATTGTAGGAGGTTTTTCCCTCAGAGTTCTAGATCCTTATTCTAGGTTCGAGTTGTAGGAGAGGCTGTTATCGGAGTTATAGGAGAGGTTGTTCTCTGAGTTATAGGAGAGTTTGTTCTCCAAGTGGTAGGAGCGTTGTCTCCGAGTTGTGGGAGTTAAGGCTTTGAGGTGTAAGATTTGAAGAATCTGAGATAAAGGAGAAGTAGTTGAATCTAGCCCTTTGTGGTAGATAGGTAAAGCGGGACAGTGGATGTACCCAACATGGGGAACCACTATAAATCTTCGTGTTTATGTGTGTTTATTTTCAGTTATTTTAATTTCGCAAAAAGACGCAGAACTCACCTATTCACCCCCATTTGGTTAACACTAGATATTTTCAATTGTTATCATAGGGGTGTTGTTCGATATAAGGCTAACACCTTGAACAAGTTCTCCTATCTAGTTGTCAAGAGATATCGCTTAGTTGCTACAGATAGAAGCAAGGATATGTCTTCGATGAAGTTGCTGGTGTGCACTAAGGAGAACTTCCCCATGTTGAAGGAAAGAGTCAGATTCTATATAGAAGCTGCTGATCCATGGATATTTCAGATTGTGGAAGAATGACCTCACATTCCTACACAGCCCTCTGCTCTGAATCATACAATTATGATTCCAAAGAAAATGATGGATTTGACCAAGGATGAAATTGCCCTAGTCTCCTTGGATAAAAAGACAAAGAATATCATAACTAGTGCAGTGGATGACTCAATGCTACAAAACTTATTTCACTACAAATCAGCCAAAGAGATATGCGACTGTCTCGTAGTTCTCATGGAAGGAACTGAAGCAGTTAGAGATGATCGTAGATCTCTGCTAAATCAAGAATACGAGGCATTCAAGCAAGGTGCAAATGATACTATTGCTGACGGTTTTGAAAAAAATTCTTCAAGATCGTTCATGGCCTCAGAAATTACGGTCGCACCTTCACTAATGGTGAGCTAAATGACAAATTACTCAGATCCCTGACAAAGGACTGAGATACCAAAGTTGTGTCCATTAGAGAGTTTGGAAAGCTGCCTGAGATTGATCCCCAGAATCTGTTCGAAAAACTCCTCTCATATGAACTGCAAATGAATACTTAAAAGAAAGAGGAGCAAAGCAGCAAGACTTCAAGTAGAGAGAAGTCAGTAGCTCTGAAAGCCGAAGGGACAAGAAAATCTAAAGCCATATCACCAGTAAGGACACGAGCTCTAGATGCCCCAGAAGACTCTAAGCCAAGAATGTCAGGCTCTGAGTTGTCTGATGGAGAGTTCTTGTTAATATCCAACCAATTCAAAAAATTGCTCAGCAATATGAGGCAAATGAAAAAGTCAATCCTCCTCCCCGAACTTCAGAAGATCACATCGTGATGGTGATCGGTCTAAGAAAAACTACAACAGAGATGGCATGTATAAATCTAAACCGAACAAACATTATTCCTTTGGCATAGTTTGTTATTGTTGCAACATGCCATGACACGTGATTGTGGAGTGTCTGTACAAGAAGAAGGAAGGATTCAAGAAAGAGGACAAGAGATCCTTCAAAGGTAAGAGGAAGGAAGAGAAGAGATTCGTTGCAAAGAAGTCAAAGACACTTAGCGAAAGTGACTCAAGTGAGTCAAGATCTGAAGATGAAGAAGCTTACTTCGGGCTCATGGCTCAAGCAGATGAGGAAGTAGGCGACTCCTAATTCCATGAGAAGGTAAACTCTCACACAATGCTCTCTGAATCTGAAACCTCTACTAATGGTCATGAAGACTATTATTCTGATGAAGATGAAGCTAACTTGATGGCTCATCATCAAGAACTTTTGAAAGCCTTTGACAAATGCCGCAAGGTAGTCAAAAAGCAATCAAAAGAGATTGCTTCTCTCAAGGCAGTGGAATTAAGCCTGAAGGAGGAAATTGCTGAATTAACTACTCTTAGAAATGAAGTTCACTCATTGAAGGAAGAATTAAAAAGCTTTGCTGAACTATTAAGTCAGAAGGAGAAGCATTTTGATGAGCTAGAAGAAAACCTCTTGGTAGAGAGGAAACTTGTTGAAAGTTACTCTAAACCAGAGACCATTCTTCCTCTTATTGAT
This sequence comes from Platanthera guangdongensis, assembly GCA_039583875.1. NCBI lineage: Eukaryota > Viridiplantae > Streptophyta > Magnoliopsida > Asparagales > Orchidaceae > Platanthera > Platanthera guangdongensis. Next base: position 239,720,301 of record CM077150.1, on the reverse strand, counting down.
GAATTCTCGACTCTGAAGAAGGGTAGTGGTCTTGGCCATATAGCTGACAAAGGTAAGGCTGCTAAGAAATCACCAGAAAAGGCAAAGGGAAGGCACCTCAAAGTCAACCCTCTTTTAAGAAGGTTATCTTTCCTTCAAAAAAATACTACTTTAAGATGTCCTATGGACACTTTGCTAGGCCAATCTATGTGGAGACTAAAAAACGGTACCAAGGATGGACCTATCCCCAAGACTTTGGTTCTAGTGATCTCAAGGCACCTTTTGAGGAAATAACTCTCAAAGAGTATGGTCCCGATATTCATGGACCAAATTTCAAGAAGGCTCCAAAAGCCAAAACTGTTGTTCCTAGGTCCAAGGAACAGTGAAGCCTTATGTGTACTGTAATTACGAGGCTTCCACCTCCAAGTCAGTGTCCCCTGCTAGACCGCCCGTTCAAAAGGTAAAGCAGGAGTATAATAGAAGGTACAACCGGTTTGACTGTTGGTGTTGCGGCAAGATTGGTCACTTTGCCATAGATTGCAGGTTTCATCTGGTAAATCTTGAAACTCCACGAGTTAACAGTGCGAGGTCGACCACTTGCAACATTAATGTTCCAAGTGGTGTTAAACTAATAAGGAACCAAGGACCCAAATCTGTTTGGGTTCCTAAGGTAAAATGATTTATGATTGCAGGTATGTCCAAAGGCCAACAAAACTCCAATCTGGTATTTGGATAGTAGATGCTCTCTGCATATGTCAGGGACTAGAAGCGTACTGTTAGAATTTACCCCAGTCGAAGATGGTCCAAAAGTTATCTTTGGAGGGTCTGATAGGGGAATTACCAAAGGCTACGATATGATTTCCAACAACATAGTCTCCTTCACAAACGTGGCTTATGTTGAAGGATTACAACCTAATCTCATAAGCATAAGCCAATTATATGATAAAGGCTATATCGTTGAGTTCTACAAAGACAAGTGTCTGATAAAATCACTTGCTAATCTGGAGACAATCTTAACAGGCACTCAGAGTAGAATTATTTTCTGCTTAAACTTTATCTGTTTAGACAATTCTACACCAGTGTGCTTTTTGGCAAAAGATAGTGTCTCTTTATGACCAATGGCACAAGAGATTAACACATTAATTTTAAAACTATAAAGTGTTATTTTCTCACAACTTAGTGTGTGATGCTCCCAACATTAAGTGCCTTAAAGGGAGTCCATGTCATGCATGTCAAAAGGGTAAGCATACAAGGGCTACCTTTAAGGGTATTGCTGAAAAAGATTCATCTAAAAGTTTGTACTTACCTCATATGGGCTTATTCAGTCCTATGCCAATTCACAGTTTAGGAGGTAAAGTATATATGTTTGTCATTGTTAATGATTACTCTCGTTTTACTTAGGTGTTCTTTCTAAAACACAAGTCAGATACCTTTGAGGCTTTCACATTTTTGTTAGGCAAATTCAGAATGAATTAAACTGCATAGTGGTCAAAATCAGAAGTGATCACGGAATAGAATTTGAGTCTGGTGTCATGAAAAAATTCTGTGGAAGTCAAGGTATCTTTCATGAGTTTTCATCTCCGCATACTTCATAACAAAATGGAGTTGCTGAGAGAATGAATAGAACCCTCATTGAAGTATGTACAACTATGTTGAATGATGCTTCACCACCAGAGTACTTCTGGGCTGAAGCAGTAAACACAGCTTGTTATGTGCAAAACAGAGCATTAATCAATAAAACCACCGTAAGACTCCCTACGAACTATTGAAGGGCAGAAAACCGATTGTGTCCTAGTTTAGGATCTTTGGCAGTAAATGCTTCATACTTATCAGTGGGAAGTATTATCAAACGAAGTTTAGTGAAAAATATTTTGAAGGTATTTTTGTAGGGTATAGTAGCCATAATAAGACCTATAGAATTTTTAACAAGAAAACCCTAGTGGTAGAAGAGTCTATAAATGTTGTTTTTGATGAGACAGACATGATTTATAGTAGCTCGTCTAGTGTTGTTGGTGTATATGCTAGTACCAAGTTAAAGGAACTAAGCTTGGAAGAAGCGGTCAAGGAAGATGATCCAAGCTCAGTCAAGGTCGTCGATCCAAGTGTGGTGGATGAAGAAGGACTAGATGAAGAAATACCTCAACCTATAGGATATGTAATAGATGTGGTAGAATTTGCTGTTGGGAGAGGAAGAAATCTAGCGTTCAAACACCTAAGAGATCACCCGGCTAATCTGATCATTGGAGTGCCACACGACGGTGTCAGAACCAGAAGAGGTATTGCTAACGAAGTTCTACATCTTAACTTTCTATCTCAGGTTGAGCCAAAGAAGTTTAAATAAACAAACTAGAATGTCTCTTGGATTATGGCTATGCAAGAAGAGCTCAACCAGTTTGAAAGATGCAAGGTTTGGGAGTTGGTGCCCAGGCCCAAAGGACAGAACGTGATCGGTACCAAATGGGTATTCAGAAACAAGCTGGACAAAAACAGAGTGATTATAAAGAACAAAGTAAGGCTTGCACCTCAAGGGTACAAACAAGAAGAAGGGATTGACTTCTATCAGACTTTTGCTACAGTGTCCCGACTCGAGACGATCAGGTTGTTTCTGGCGTATGCTACTCACAAAGGCTTCAAAGTCTATCAGATGGATGTGAAGTCAGCATTCCTCAACGAAGATCTAAAAGAGGAAGTATACGTAGCACAACCCCCAGGTTTTGTCAACTCAACTTTCCTTGATTATGTATATTTTCTTACTAAAGCTCTATACGGCTTAAAACAAGCTCCCCGAGCTTGGTATGAGACGTTGTCTAGCTTTCTTCTTGAGAACAAGTTCCCAAGAGGAAAGATAGAAAAGACATTATTTCTTAGGAAAGTAAAAGACAAGATTTTGCTAGTGCAAATCTTTGTAGACGACATTATTTTTGGCTCTACAGAAGACAACCTTTCCAAGAAGTTTTCTAAACTCATGCAAGGGAAGTTTGTAATGAGTAGTATGGGGGAGCTGAAGTATTTCTTAGTACTTCAGGTGAAACAATATGACCATGGAATTTTCATCTCTCAAATGAAGTTCACCAAAGACTTACTTAAGAAATTCGAAATGGAGAACGCAACCTCGATGAGGACTCCAATGGGTTCAACTATGTATCTGGACAAGGACGAGAAAAGAAAACCTTTTGATGAAACCAAGTATAGAAGCATAATTGGGTCCTTGCTCTATCTTACAACCAATAGACCGGACATAATGTTTTCAACATTTGTGCGCACTGGATTTCAGGTGAATTCTATGGAATCTCATTACGTCGCTGCAAAGAGGATCTTGAGATACCTTAAGGGTACACCAAATCTTGGCTTATGGAACCCAAGAAGTAATAGTGTCGAGCTAATTGGACTTTCAGATGCAGATTTTGTAGGTAGTATGGATGACAGGAAAAGTACTTTCGGGACGTGCCAATTCCTCGGAAGAAGGCTTATTTCATGGAGCAACAAGAAGCAAAATTATGTGGCAACTTACACTGTCGAGCCAGAGTACATCTCTGCTGGTAGTTGTTGCGCATTGCTTCTCTAGATTAGGAATCAGCTAGAAGATTACAACCTAAAATTCAAGGATATTCCAATATTTTGTGACTCCTCCAGTGCGATAGAGATTGCAAATAATCAAGTCTCTCATAGCCGGACAAAGCACAACGAGATCAAATATCACTTCATCCGGGAGCATGTGGAGAATAGGGACATAACTCTCAGCTATGTCCCGACGGATAAGCAGATCGCAGATATTTTAACGAAGCCACTGGATGAAGCTAAGTTTTCATTCTTCAAAATGGAACTAGGCATGCTCAATAGGGAGTCTTGAAGATGGCTAAGAAGACAAAAATTCTCTTGGGAAGTACATCTCTAAACAGAAAGTTTTCTAAGGAAAATTCGTTGAGATGAACTCGATGGAACTCGATGATTCGTCGAGATAATGCTAGTTTCCACGACGAAACTCGACGAATTCTGCTCAGCTTCTGTGGAATTTCGACGATTCGTACTTAGGTCAATTTTTATTGGATCTGAAGAGTCGTCGTTTTCTTGTCTTAAAACTTTATATATATATATATATATATATATATATATATATATATATATATATATATATATATATATATATATATATATATATAAAGTTCTCTGGGTAAACGTCTTCATTCCATCGAACGACAAGCCTGAATCCCGTTGATTTCCTCTTTCCAATGATTCTGATTCGACGTCCGCAACATCAGTTCATCTTCCCCGACGATTCATCTCCGACATCGATTCTTCTTTGTTTCCTACAATAACAACAGTTCCTTCGAGACCGCGAATTCTCGATTTTAGTGTCGACCACCAATGTTCTTCCAGAGCCAATTGTCTCATTACAAAGCTGATTGTCTCGTTCGTCTACTCTATTCTACTACTATCCATGGCTCCTCAATGTTCTAGCGGATTGCTCGCAGGGGAGAGCTAGTTCGAACAGGTTTTGCTACAGCCGTGGATGAATTCAGGAATGTTATTCTGATGTTAGAATCGGTCGGGATCTCATTCATTCTTGAGCACCCTTCAAAGATTCTGGACATGGATGTTCTCGAGTTTTTCTCAAATGCAAAGCTCTGCAGAGAAGACATAGTGATCAAAAGCAAAGTTTGACAAATCAAAGTAAAAGTAAAAGCCTCTCTACTCACAAGATACTTGCAGCTTCCTGAATGTGATGAAGCCAATAAGCTGGAAGAGGATGATTTCTCCATAGCTCTGCTCTTCTGTGATTTACCATAAGAAACAAAGACAGTAAAGCACAAAGGGATGAATGATGAAGGGAAACTCTTATCAAACATTATCAGAAAGGTTCTGTTATGTAAGACCGGATCCCACGACTACTTATCCTCAGAAATGTTCAAAATTCTCGTGGCCATTGTATGCAGGAAGAAAAATGACTGGGATATAATGGTTTTTGCAATAATTAAGGATAGTCTCCATGCACCGAAATTTGGTAGGATTCTCAGTTTATATATGAATCAACTTGACCGTGACACCATTGATATGACCAAAGGTGTACCTATCTATCACTTGAAGAAAATCAACTAATCTATCTTCTCCAGGTGGGATAGAAGGATCCCTAGGCAGGGTGGAGCCAGAGTGTTGCCATATGATGGAGAGGAGGAGTTTTGTGTGAAGCTTTTCTAGTGCTGTATGAAATCTTGCAGTCAGTCTATATGTGTCTGTATTTTTTTGACTGAGTATTTTCTTGTTCTCTGGTTCTTGCTTGTTGTTCTCTATCTAATTCTTGACCTTCTTTTCTTCTATACCTTTTCAAAAATTTGAATCCTCTGTAATTAATGTCGACGGCCTGAGAATAATCGGCATTGATGTATTTCCTCAACTGGCCTGGGGAAAATCAGCAAGTAATAATCCTGAGGAAGACCATAATTAATGCTTCCTCTAATGGATACATTCAGAGAATGTTTGAGCATTAATTACTCAGGAATTTCCGCATTAGAATGGGGACAGAAGGCCGAAAATGGCTAAGTCTGGAATCGTCGAACGAATAACAGAATTCGTCGAGCTGAGTTACTAGTTCGTCGAACTGAGATTTTGTATTCGTCGACTAGACAGCTTTTATTCGTCGAGCTGAGTTCCAAGTTCGTCGAGCTGATAACAGAACTTGCTTGCTTCAAAAGCTTTGCCTTTTCTGTCTGAAGTTCGTCGAGCTGACAATTGCATTCGTCGACTGGAGTTCAGCAACAATTCTGGACTTAGTCAAGTATTTTGTATTGACTGATATTCTATGTGTCGACATGAAACTTCTGGTGTCGACACAAGTGGGTGTCGACTGATTAATCATGGTATCGACACAAGTCTTCTGGTGTTGATATAGTTGGTGTCGACACATGCCCTAAGTGTTGACACAAATCTTCTGGTTCCAGAATTCGTCGACCAAAGAACACAGTTCATCGACCTGAGAATTCGTCGGCCTGAGAAGTTGACTTCGTCGACCTGAGATCTTCTAACAGAAGGTTGTTGTGAACTCGAGGTCCAAATTTGTCGAGCTCAGAATCTTGTTTGTCGACCAAAGCCTGAAGTGGGACTTAGAATAATCTGGAGTTACCCTGACTTTAGTTTGTTGAAGTATCCCAGTTTTCATCGACCAGAGAATGAACATCGTCGATCTCAGCTCAGAGAAATATCTCAAAATCATCGAGCTGAGAATGCCTTTCGTCCACCTGAGTTCGACGAACGTCGAACTCATTTTACTTGGTTTTGAAATCTTCTAAGTCTTGAGTCTCTGATGGTCTTGTTGATAGCTGGTCCATCTGATGTTGACTCTAAGGACTTGGCCTAGACTCTAGGACATAAATTTGACCCTGGCTATATATGTTGGGTCACATCCTAAGTTAGTGAACCTAGCCCAAATCAACAAGGGATCCAACAATCTCCCCCTATTTGGGTGAGGTCACTAAAAGACTCAAAACAAACATATGAGAGTAAACAAAGCAAGAAAAAGATATATCTGGCAGAGAATTACCAACACATGCAGCAAATATATATGTACATACGCTTTGTTTAAACAGTTAACACAGTTTGAAAGTAAATGCCGAAAGAAAAGCAAAGAAATTAAAACAAAGTAAGGATTACTTCTTCTGCTTCATCTCTATGGTCTTGTCCTCTTTAGGCTTTTCTCCTGGCTTGGTAAAGATAATTTCTCTCTTTGGATCCAAATCCTGTGCCTGTGTCATTGTCATGTTAGCTGCCCCAATAATCTTCAGGGATGTATTTCTGGGGACAACTGCTTCAGGATATAGCTTCATGTAATCATCAACATTAAACAGTTTGTTGGCTTTATCAAATCTTTTGAGTTCTTCCTTCATGTATTTTGACATAGTTGTATATCCTGATATGTATTTGCCTTCAGATTTTGCTTTATTAATCAAGGAAAGACAAACAATTTCCTGGAACCTGGCTATTTTAGCAAAGTTTGCTGTTTCAAGATCTTCAAAAGGAACATGAGGTGAATCTAGTTTTTCAGGACTCTTAGCCTTCTGATCTGCAGAGATATGTTGCTGTTGCTGCTGATATTGTTGATGTTGTTGATGTTGCTGCTGTTGAGTTTCTGAAGAATGATCCCCTTGCTGACTGCTTCTAGAAGATCTCCCTTGATGTCTCTGATAAGTTTGCATATGGGCAGATCTCTAAGATCTAGAGCCAGTGGCACCAGCTGCTGGAGGAGGTGGAGGAGGTGGATCTCTTCTGTATCTCTGAACTGGTGGAGGAGAATATTTTCTGCTTCTTTTCTTCTCCTTTTGCTGATTTTTAGACACCCACATCCATGTTGGCATTCGTTTGTAAGGGGTAATATTTTGGAGAATATAGAATGGGGTGTCATTCTTTGAGCTTGGCTTAGAAGCAGGAGGAGGAGGGGCTTTCCTTTTCTTTGACAACATTTTCTTCTTCTTAGCAGCTTCTTCATCTGAATCTTCTTCATCATCATCATCTGAATCACTGGAAGAACCCTGAGGGTTATCATATAGAGCATCCAATGCTTTTAAGGCTTTATCATAAGTAGCAGTCTTTTCTATTGTAGGAGTAGAAGTTTCAAGGGCTGGAGTTTCAGCAGGAGTTGAAGAAGAAACTATATAAGAATCAGAAGTAGCTGGGACAGAGCTTTCAGCTGCTGCCTTATTTTCGTCTTCAATGTCAGCCAAGATCAACTCATCTAGATCTGGTATAGGGGAGTCATCTATCACAAAGATTGGTGCTGAGATAGCTTCTGGAGGGGATGAAATGACTGCAGAGGTTGGTGCAGAAACTGGAATTACAAAGCTGTCACATAGTTGCTTAGCAACTGCTTGATTGACAGGAGAAGTATAAGGTATAATAGCCAAATGTGGCTTAGTAAATGTTGCTGGAAGAGGATGCATATATACAGTATCAAAAGTTTGTAGCAATTCTTCTAAGTTAACTGTGAGATTTATAATAAAATTGCCAACAGTTGTGAATCCTTCAGAATCTGACTCAAAATCCATGTCAGTATCAATGAAATCAATTAAGGCTCTGTTTGGTTGGGCTGTTGCTGATGGAAAGTTGCTGATGAACTGTTGATGATTGAAAAAGTGCTGATTCTGGAAAACAGAGTTTTGTTAAAAAACTGTTTGGGTGAAATAGAGTTTACAAAACAGAGTTTTCGAAAAGTTGTTTGGATTCGAAACAGAGTTTTTAGCCAATTTTTTTTTTCAAATATGAAAGTGACATAACACAACACTAAACAAAGATTCATTCATAACACATAATTAAGGTTCTTTGATACAATTTTTACACTTTATGCTCTTGCTTCATACAACTGATTCGCAATAATATTACATAGCGCAATCATCTCCCCTACACCACCTGCAGTGTCAGTACATGTCTCCTGTGGACCTTGTGAGGGCATCCCATGGTCTTGAACCCTTTGCTCAGACTCATTAAAATCAATGTCCACACGCGATGGATGCCGACGAATGAAATTATGTAAACACATAGTGGCGATCACAATAGCTACTTGCTTGTCGAAATGATAGCTTGGCATGTCTCTCAGTATGACCCATTTCTTTTTCCAAACACCAAACGATCGTTCTATAAAACTTCTTAGTGAAGAGTGTGCGTGATTGAAAATATCTCAATCTCCTTCGGCTCGCCGACCACCACGAGCAAAGTCTGGTAGATGATATCGCGTATCTTGATACGGTTTCAGATATCCTCTTTGCAAAGGATAACTAGAATCTACCAAGTAATATTTTCCTGAAAATTATTTAATAATATTTATCAGCAGTTATTTGTGTAGTAATAAATAATATTACAAAATTTTATATAGTTACCTAAAGGTGGATGCGGGAAGGTATAACGTGGATCACTTATCGCAAAATTGAAAATGCGGCTATCGTGCGCTGATCCCTCCCAACCCGACATAACGAAAGTGAAGCACATATTGAAATCACAAGCAGCCATGAAATTTTGGATTGGACTGCCACGTCTCCCAATATAAGGTACCTGACTTCCAACTGGTATGCACGCGTGAACATGTGTCCCATCAATTGCCCCTATGCAATCTTTAAAAAATGGCATGTAACGTCTGTCATACATAATCTCCGAGGGAGTACTGCTAAAAGATCACAAACACACACACACAAACAAACATACCACACACACACACACACACAAACACACACACAAACACACACACACACACACACACACACACATAACAAACACACACATACAAACACACACAAGCATATCACACACACACACACACACACACACACACAACAAACATATCACACACACACACACACACACACACACACACACACACACACACAAACAAACATACCACACACACACAAACAAACATATCACACACACACACACACACAGACACACACACACACACACACACACAAACAAACATACCACACACACACACACACAAACATACACACAAACACACACACACACACACAAGCATATCACACACACACACAAACAAACATACCACACACACACACACACAAACATACACACAAACACACACACACACACACACATAACAAACACACACATACAAACACACACAAGCATATCACACACACACACACACAAACAAACATACCACAAACACACACACACACACACACACACACACAAACACACACACACACACACAAACACACACACACACACACACACACACACACACTCACACACACATACAAACATGCCACACAGAAACATACCACACACACACACACAAACATACCACACACACACAAAACAAACATTTAACACACACACACAACACAAACACATACACATCACATCACAACACACACACACACAAAGAGAAAATGAAAAATCTAACGTGAAATATCAAAGAAATCAAAAACCATAAAATTGAAAAGGAGGAGAAGGGGTATACCTGCTCGGGTCGGTGGAGAAATTTCTGGAGTCATGCGGGAAAGAGCCGGTCATCGTCGTCGGGGAAGAAGCCAGCTCGTCGTCGGGGAAGAAGGCGTCGGATGTGTCGGGGAAGAAGCCGGCTCGTCGTCGGGGAAGAAGCCGGCTCGTCGTCGGGGAAGAAGGCGTCAGATGTGTCGTTGGGAGAGGAGAGGTGCATGAGGAGAGCGATCCGTGAATCTACGCTTCGACGGCTCCAACGAGCCGGTCGTCGTCAGGATCTCGAGCTCTGCTCCTCGTCGCACTCCGCTCGAGCTCTAGGGTTGCGGCAGAAAGCAAAGGTTGCGGCTGAACGAAATAATTTCCAGCGGTTCGTGATCAATAGGAAGCCGCGAAATTTTAGAAACGACGGTTCTTGAAACAACAATGCCAAACATAGCTTATGCGTAAAATGTCGGTGCATTTCAAACGCACCGTAGGAAAAAAGCCCAACCAAATGCCACCTAAATCTTTATCTATACAATCTGTATATGTTGCTATGGAGACTGGAGTATCTACTGGTGCTGGAGCTGAAGTGTCTGAAGCTGTTGCTGCTGCTTCATCATCAGGCATCTCCCCCTGCCTGATTTCAGTGGAAACTGAGGCCAGGACCCTGACTGAGGAGGGGGCAGCAGTGAGGGAAGATATTTGAGCAGATAAAGACGTAATGATAGTATCAAGAGGTGTAATGGCCTCTGCTATAAGGAATTTCAGAAAGGGGGTGATGATGGTGATGATAGATGAGATGGTAGTGGGGTCCAATGAGAAAGTTGTAGATGGTGTTGCAGTTGGTGTGGAAGGGGTGACAACAATTGAGGGAACAGAGGGTGGAACAGCAGGTATGTGAAGGTTAGATGTTGATGGGGATGCAGGGGTGGCATATTGCATCATGGTATCTGATGGTAAGATGTAAGATGGTATGGAAGAGAGATGTGGGGGAAGGAGAGACTTTGGTGGTGTAAAGATAGATGTGTCATGAGGGGAATCAGGAGGTGTTGGGTGTTGATTTTCTTGAAGAGGGGTAGATGGAATGTCAGTGATGTCAAGTGGTGGAGATGAAGGTGGAGTGGGAACATGAGTATGTTGTTGTGATTGGGGTGTTGAAGAAATAATGGGAGAGGAAGTGAGTTGTTTTGCTGGAAGGGGTGATGGAAGATATGGTGGTGTGGGTTGAAACTCTTCAGCAGGTGTGGGAGTGGCTTTAACAGCCCTGGTGCCCTCAGAAGCTGGGGTGGAAGAGGTAGAAGCCATAGTGGGCTTTGTGATTGTCCTCTCCCACCTGCCAAATAAGGCACAGGTGAGCCTTTTACTGGTATTGATGAGTATGGTCTGGGAGACCAGTGATTCAGCAGCCTTTTCTTTAAGGAAGATCCCTAGGATCCTTCCAAAACACACTTCTTTCTTGTTATTTTTCTTCTTTATCAGATCAAAGAGGATCTGAGTGTAACACCCCCTATCCGTCGCATAACATATAGCAGTAGGTCCGGCCGGGGCCCGACGCCATATACCACAGACAGACCGGGTGGTTACGTATGGAAACCATCCAACCAATCTTAACGTCCTACACAGAGCATTCTAGCGGAAGCAGTATAAATAAGTTGTAAACAAGAACCCAGCATAAGAGCACGAATGTCCACTAACATGATAATAGGAATGTTATTACAAAAATACCTAAATATTCGGCCTTAAGGCCTTACAGAATGTTTCTCTTGACTAATACATGATTTATAAACCTCGGCACGCAGGCCGGTCATACATGAGTAAAACAGAAAACATTTCCACTTGGGCCTTCGAGGGCCAGCTTCGCAAAAAGGGCTTTAGCCCGCTATTGACCGCTTGGTCCAGCTGCACCTGCAAGCAACAAACCACCGCACGGTGGCAAACAAGGCAACGGTCAGCAATGCTGACCAAATTATAACGATCCCGCCCCCAACTCGGGGCGCCGATGCTCCTTCCCTGCATTTCATTAGCACAAGCGAGCAATGCATATAACCATAACCATTTCATCACAGATGTTGACTCGTACGGCCACACGTCCCGTGCACTCAGGGCACATTCTCGGTGAACCGGTCCATGTCGCGTCAATTTAAGCCACCAACATTCCGGACTCACCACCGCCAACAGACGGCTAATCCTATGAGCAATTTGTCTTCCCGGCATTGGTCACGTCAATTTAAGCCATCGACCGCCGAAGACCCTATTCTATGCCAACGGTAAGTGCCACGTGCCTTTAGGTCTCTTTAACCGAACGACATAGAACGGGTACGGTTCCATCTAACCCGTGCTCACGTCGCAACGACAATTTAAGCCATATGCGCGGGTCAAACTTCCACCGAGTCCCGTGTCCATCACAAATCACATAACCCAGTTATGTTCAAGTTGGCTCTCAGGCCACCAAGTTGGCAAGATCTCGTATCCGCCCAGTTTTCCGGGTGCACCTTTGGGTTAGTCCCCAAGGCTCACTGCTGCAATCTACCGCGTAGAAAACCCGAAAACATCCAATAGCACGGAGTCTTCTCCGGCCTTATGCAATGCAACATCACCGATCCAGACTAACATGTCCGGGTAGGCTTCAACCAAAATGCCTATGTCCGTTCTCGCATACGGACTCTAAACAACGAGGACTTTACATATCTACCCGAAGGAACGCCACCAACTCTCCGCAAACTCGCGAGAGGGGGGCTTCCTATGCTAAGAAAAGGAGTGATTCAAGCTCAAGATGAGGATCGTTACCCTTGCGTTCCTCTTTGGCGCCATCGAAAATGTAATCGGATAGAAATCACCGCACTTGCATTGCCTCCGTAGATCCGGAGTCGGCTTGCGATTCGGAGCTCCGAAGCTCCTCCAATGGCGGATCTAGCTCCTCTTCCTCTTGCCTTAGCTCTTCTTTCTCCAAGGGTTTGGAGAGATGAAAAGGGTGAAAAGTGAAGGATTTTCTAAGTCAAACCCGAGTATATCCTCTCAGGAACAACCCCAGCCGTCGGATCTCAACCTAGGAAAATGAGCGGCTTTGATTCGGGCTGAAATGCCCAATCTGGACCGAACACGGCCTGGCACACGCCCGTGTCCAGGGCCGTGTGCCGCATTCGCCGTCAAAATCGAATCTTCTGAACACGCACACGGGTATCGAACACGCCCGTGTTCGAGCTGACACGCCCGTGTTCGAGCTGACACGGCCGTGTAGCCGGCCGTGTACCCCATGATTTTCTCCCGTTTTCAACCCGAGCACTGCACGGGTTCTAGGACACGCCCGTGTTCCTTGCCCGTGTCATATTGACACGCCTGGGCCCCCAGGCCGTGTACACGGGACATTTCGTCGAGGGGAGAACGACGACTGGATGACACGACCTTGGACACGCCCGTGTCCTAGGCCGTGTGCCTTGTCTCGACGATCGTCGAGTGAATCTCGACGATTTCACCTTGACGATCGTCGACACGGGTCGACACGCCCTGCGACACGCCCGTGTCGCAGGCCGTGTGCCCATACTCGACGAATCGTCGAGAATAACTCGACGATTTCACGGCTAAGTGTCGACACGGGTCGACACGCCCTGCGACACGCCCGTGTCGCAGGCCGTGTGCCCATTCTCGACGAATCGTCGAGAATAACTCGACGACTTCGCGGCTAAGTGTCGACACACGCTTGACACGCCCTGGGACACGCCCGTGTCCCAGGCCGTGTGCCTTCAGCCAGAAACCAAAACTGGCCCAAAACGTCCCCCTTTGCTCCTTTGAGTTTCAGGGCGTTACAACTCTCCCCCTCTTAAAAGAATTTCGCCCACGAAATTACATAAAGGAAAGATATACAAAAACAACATTTGTACCTGAGCGGAACAACTCCGGATACTCGTCAAGCATAGTCTGCTCTCGCTCCCAAGAGAGCTCCTCACGACCGCAATTGTCCCACCGGACTTTGACCATCCTGATCTCTTTATTGCGTAGCCGCTTGACCTCCGAGTCCTCAATCCGCACGGGCTTGACCTTTGTCGTTAGCCCACTATCCACCGGCACTTGATCGACCGCGATCACTTGCGTAGGCTCTTGCACCGCCTTCCGAAGCACCGAAATGTGGAACACATCGTGTAAACCACTTAGCTCCACTGAAAGCTTCAACCTATAGGCCGCTTCTCCAACTCGCTCCAGAACCTCAAACGGTCCAAGGTACCTCGGGCTTAGCTTTTTCAACCGTCGCACCCGCGAGACACCCTTGAACGGCTTGATCTTTAGGTACACATAATCACCCACAGCGAACTCCACGTTCCTGTGCTTGGCATTATAGTACTTTGCTTGCCGGTCCTGAGCGATGAGCAACCTCTCCCGAATGGTTCTCACCAAAGAAGTAGCATCATCCACTTCCGATCGCTTATACAACTTCGACTCGCCCGTTTCTAACCAAGACAACGGCGTGCGACATCTTCTACCATATAGGGCCTCGAAAGGCGCCATCTGAATACTTGCTTGGTAGCTGTTGTTGTATGCGAACTCCACCAAATAAAGGTGGTCCTCCCATTTCCAAAGTCCAAGACACACATGCGAAGCATGTCTTCCATCGTTCTATTGACCCTCTCGGTCTGCCCATCCGTTTGCGGATGGAAGGCTGTGCTAAACTTCAGCTTTGTTCCCAACATTTGCTGCACCAGCCTCCAATCATTGGACGTGAACCGCCCATCTCGGTCACTCACGATGCTGCGGGGCACACCATGAAGCCGCACTATATTATCCACATAAAGCTTTGCCAGCTTCTCCACCGGATCATCCTTCCTATGCGGAATAAAATGCGACACCTTTGTTAATCGATCGACCACCACCCAAATGGCGTCGTTCCCTTTTTGCGACCTTGGCAAACCATGCACAAAGTCCATAGAGATATCGTCGAATTTCCACTCCGGAATAGGCAAGGACTTAAGAAATCCTCCCGGATTTTGGCACTCCGCCTTTACCAAGGCGCAGGTTTGGCACTTCGCTACGTATAGTGCCACATCCTTTTTCAAACCCGGCCACCAAAACAGTTTCTTGACGTCGCGGTACATTTTCGTGCTCCCCGGGTGAATCGAGTACTTGGTATGGTGTGCCTTGTACAACAACTCCACCCGTAAATTGCCCACGCTTGGGACGCACAGACGACCGTCTTTCCACAGCAATCCGTCCTCCACGACGAATTGGGAATTTGACCCATCCAGAGCCTCTATCATGAACTGCTTCATATGAGCATCCATATCCAAAGCCTGCCGAATTCGATCAGCCAGGTCATATTGGACTTCAGTCCAATTCAGCACTGCTTCAGCACTAGATTGTCTATCCACACACACAATCTCCAACGCCTCCAGCTCCTGCACCAACCGCTCATCATGCACTGATAGCCAATTCGCTTGAGCTGGGGCTCGGCGACACAACGCGTCCGCAACCGCATTCCCTTTGCCAGGCACGTAGTGGATCTTGAATGTATAGTCCCCCAGGAACTCCATCCATCTACGCTGCCGCATATTCAGATCTTTCTGATCAATCAGGTACTTTAGGCTCTTGTGATCGGTGTAAATATCAATCTTCACACCGTACAAATAGTGTCTCCACAGCTTCAAGGCAAAAAATCACGGCCGCTAACTCCAAGTCGTGGACCGGATAATTCTCTCGTGCACTTTTAGCTGTCTCGAGCCATAAGCTATCACGCTGCCGTGCTGCAATAGCACGCAACCCAAACCACTGCCTGAAGCGTCGCTATATATCTCATAGCCTTCGGTCCCCACCGGCGAACTCAGCACAGGCGCCGTGGTCAACCGACACTTCAATTCCTCAAAAGCTCGCGCACACTCCGGCGTCCAAACGAACTTATGCTCCTTCCTCGTCAAAGTAGTGAGAGGTAGCGCTATCCGCGAGAAGTTCTCTACGAAGCGCCTATAATAACCGGCAAGCCCCAAAAAGCTCCGGACTTCTGCTACCGTAGCAAGCTCAGGCCACTCCCGTATCGCAACAATCTTCGCCGGATCCACAGCAATACCCTCTCCACTCACTATATGCCCGAGGAACGCCACTGAGGATAGCCAAAACTCGCACTTCGAGAACTTGGCATACAACTGGTTTCTCCTTAGCGTCTCCAACACCACATGAAGATGCTTGAAGTGATCTTCCTCACTTTGCGAGTACACCAAAATATCGTCGATGAAGACGATCACGAAATGGTCCAAGTACTCCCTGAACGTCCTGTTCATCAAATCCATGAATACTGACGGCGCATTAGTCAGCCCAAACGGCATGACCGTAAACTCATAATGCCCGTATCTCGTACTAAACGCTGTCTTCGGGATATCACTCTCCCTTATCCGCAGCTGATAGTACCCAGACTTGAGATCTAACTTCGAGTACACCGTCGACCCGACTAACTGATCAAAGAGATCATCAATCCTAGGGATCGGGTACTTATTCTTCTCAGTCAGCTTGTTTAGCTCCCGATAATCAATACATAATCTCAAGCTTCCGTCCTTCTTCTTAACAAAGAGGACCGGTGCGCTCCAAGGCGAAGAACTCGGGCGCACATAACCTTGCTCCAATAACTCTTGCAATTGAACTTTCAGCTCCGCCATTTCCTTAGGCGCTAGCCGATACGGAGATCGTGACACAGGCTTTGCACCTGGCACTAGCTCGATCGTAAAATCTATCTCCCGTTGAGGCGGGGCTCCAGGAAGATCTGCGGGGAACACATCAGGGTATTCTGATACCACTGAAATACAATCCAAAGCAGGCTTCGGTTTTGCAACCTCCACTAGTGTAAAGAACAGTTCTGCTCCGGCACGAACCGCCTTCACCACCTGAAGAGCAGACATCAACGTCTTGCTCGACCCCTTTAAGCCCGTAAAAGTCGTCTCACGACTCGCTCCCAGCTTGACTTCCTTGCTACCGCAATCTATATGGGCCTGCTGCTCCGAGAGCCAGTCCATGCCAAATATGACGTCGAACTCCACTAACGGAAGTAAAGACGCCCGCAGGTCGAACTCCTGCTCCCCAATACGAATCTTAACATCGCAGATCCTAACCGCTCGCATCGAACACCCATTGGGCAACAACACATCCAACTTATCCTTCGCCATCGAAGAAGGGACTCCAATGCGTGATATAAATCCTTCGGACAAGAAGGAGTGTGAAGCTCCCGTATCGAAGAGTGCTCGTGCCGGATTTTCACAAATCAATACGAATCCTAAACAAGCAGTGGTAAGGTAACATGTGCATAACAAGCATATAAAGGAATTGACTTGCTATAAATTAAACCGTACCTGTCACCACGTCAGCTTGTTTAATGGCCTCCTGTTGGCCAAGATTGTAGACCCTTGGTTGGGCCGGAGCATAATGGGATGCGGTCGACTCCACCGCCTTACCCTTCTCTTCATAAGTAGCTCCTGGCCTCCTCTCGGACTTAGGACGTCCGCTCCAACAATCACGGGCAAAATGCCCCGTCTTTCCACACGTAAAGCACGCACCCGGGGTCCGACCGTAGTCGCCCCAGAAGCGCCAGAAGGAGCTGGACCCGAAGTCCTATGCTTCTTAAAAGTCCTCCGATAGCCTGACTTTGAAGTAGTCGGCACTCTGAACTCAGATTTCTTTTCACCCAAGCTTTTCTTCGCTTGTACACTCTTCATGTCCTTCTCCAAGGACCGGGCAGTATTGACCAAGGTTAAGAAACCCTGCGTCATCGGCCCCGACAGTAACAATCTCAGCTCATCCCTCAAGCCTTCATAAAAACGATTAGTCTTGCGCTCCTCATCCATGATGATGGAGCTAGCATAACGACTCAACCGCGTAAACTCGTGGAGATATTCATCCACGCTTCTCTCACCCTGCACCAACTTCAGGAATTCATTCTCCATTGAAATCCTCTGAGTCGAAGGGAGGTATCTTGCCAAGAACAATTCCGAGAACTCTTCCATCGGAACGTCTATCAGTTGTCTACCTCGCAGATGATGCAGCTCCAAACCTTCCCACCACATCCTCGCTTCTCCATCCAGCAGGAATGTAGCGATGGTGGTCATCTGCCACTCCTCCGTCTCCGTCGCTGTCATGACTCTCTTCACCCTAGAGAGCCAGTCTTCAGCCTGCGATGGGTTCCCAACCCCGAGAATAACGGAGGGTTAAAGCTCATTACTTGCTTCAACTGCCTCTCAGTCGCCCTCCTTGGCACTATTGGTTCCACAACCCTTTGCTCCATCCTCCTCGGCTCCGCCTCTTGCAGAGGTACTTGCTCCATCACAGGAGCGGGCTGCTGCGCTTGCCTCCCAGGCTGCGCATTGATCACGGCCAACACCGCTTCAGCCAGCAATCTTATATTTTCAGCCGACAAAGGTGTTGCGGGAGCAACTTCCGGTGCACTACTTGCCTCAGAAACTCGGCGTTCTGACGACCCAACACCACTTCGGGTCACCTATAGTGGTACAAAACACCGTTAAGCGACCAAATAAATTGCAAACAGCAATTATAGGAACACGCAGGTTCCTCAAACACGAGTATTTTCATTCCTAAGTGGACATTCATGGGTTCTTTTTACTGTTATAACGATGACGCACACAATGTGCTCACCACCCCTTAAAAAGAATTCGTCCACGAATTCCATTCAAGCCCGACCAAAACCAGTAGTCTGATACCAAATTGTAACACCCCCTATCCGTCGCATAGCATATAGAAGTAGGTCCGGCCGGGGCCCGACGCCATATACCACAGACAGACCGGGTGGTTACGTATGGAAACCATCCAACCAATCTCAACGTCCTACACAGAGCATTCTAGCGGAAGCAGTATAAATAAGTTGTAAACAAGAACCCAGCATAAGAGCATGAATGTCCACTAACATGATAATAGGAATGTTATTACAAAAATACCCAAATATTCGGCCTTAAGGCCTTACAGAATGTTTCTCTTGACTAATACATGATTTACAAACCTCGGCACGCAGGCCGATCATACATGAGTAAAACAGAAAACATTTCCACTTGTGCCTTCGAGGGCCAGCTTCGTAAAAAGGGCTTTAGCCCGCTATTGACCGCTTGGTCCAGCTGCTCCTGCAAGCAACAAACCACCGCACGGTGGCAAACAAGGCAACGGTCAGCAATGCTGACCAAATTATAACGATCCCGCCCCCAACTCGGGGCGCCGATGCTCCTTCCCTGCATTTCATTAGCACAAGCGAGCAATGCATATAACCATAGCCATTTCATCACAGACGTTGACTCGTACGGCCACACGTCCCGTGCACTCAGGGCACATTCTCGGTGAACCGGTCCATGTCGCGTCAATTTAAGCCACCAACATTCCGGACTCACCACCGCCAACAGACGGCTAATCCTATGAGCAATTTGTCTTCCTGGCATTGGTCACGTCAATTTAAGCCATCGACCGCCGAAGACCCTATTCTATGCCAACGGTAAGTGCCACGTGCCTTTAGGTCTCTTTAACCGAACGACATAGAACGGGTACGGTTCATCTAACCCGTGCTCACGTCGCAACGACAATTTAAGCCATATGCGCGGGTCAAACTTCCACCGAGTCCCGTGTCCATCACAAATCACATAACCCAGTTATGTTCAAGTTGGCTCTCAGGCCACCAAGTTGGCAAGATCTCATATCCGCCCAGTTTTCCGGGTGCACCTTTGGGTTAGTCCCCAAGGCTCCCTGCTGCAATCTACCGCATAGAAAACCCGAAAACACCCAATAGCACGGAGTCTTCTCCGGCCTTATGCAATTGAACATCACCGATCCAGACTAACATGTCCGGGTAGGCTTCAACCAAAATGCCTATGTCCGTTCTCGCATACGGACTCTAAACAACGGGACTTTACATATCTACCCGAAGGAACGCCACCAACTCTCCGCAAACTCGCGAGAGGGGGCTTCCTATGCTAAGAAAAGGAGCGATTCAATGCTCAAGATGAGGATCGTTACCCTTGCGTTCCTCTTTGGCTCCATCGAAAATGTAATCGGATAGAAATCACCGCACTTGCGTTGCCTCCGTAGATCCGGAGTCGGCTTGCGATTCGGAGCTCCGAAGCTCCTCCAATGGCGGATCTAGCTCCTCTTCCTCTTGCCTTAGCTCTTCTTTCTCCAAGGGTTTGGAGAGATGAAAAGGGTGAAAAGTGAAGGATTTTCTAAGTCAAACCCGAGTATATCCTCTCAGGAACCAACCCCAGCCGTCAGATCTCAACCTAGGAAAACGAAGCGGCTTTGATTCGGGGCTGAAATGCCCAATCTGGACCGAACACGGCCTGGCACACGCCCGTGTCCAGGGCCGTGTGCTGCATTCGCCGTCAAAATCGAATCTTCTGAACACGCACACGGGTATCGAACACGCCGTGTTCGAGCTGACACGCTGTGTTCCAGCTGACACGGCGTGTAGCCGGCCGTGTACCCCATGATTTTCTCCCGTTTTCAACCCGAGCACTGCACGGGTTCTAGGACACGCCCGTGTCCTTGCCCGTGTCATATTGACACGCCTGGGCCCCCAGGCCGTGTACACGGGACATTTCGTCGAGGGGAGAACGACGACTGGATGACACGGCCTTGGACACGCCCGTGTCCTAGGCCGTGTGCCTTGTCTCGACGATCGTCGAGTGAATCTCGACGATTTCACCTTGACGATCGTCGACACGGGTCGACACGCCCTGCGACACGCCCGTGTCGCAGGCCGTGTGCCCATACTCGACGAATCGTCGAGAATAACTCGACGATTTCACGGCTAAGTGTCGACACGGGTCGACACGCCCTGCGACACCCCCGTGTCGCAGGCCGTGTGCCCATTCTCGACGAATCGTCGAGAATAACTCGACGACTTCGCGGCTAAGTGTCGACACACGCTTGACACGCCCTGGGACACGCCCGTGTCCCAGGCCGTGTGCCTTCAGCCAGAAACCAAAACTGGCCCAAAACGTCCCCCTTTGCTCCTTTGAGTTTCGGGGCGTTACACTGAGCCCAGTCCACTTGCTTCTTATTTATTACTGCACACAACACCAAGAACTGATGTCTTGTGATGTAGTCATGGGTAGTATGCTTGCCAAGCAAGACCTTCCCAACAATGTCTACCAGGAACTTGTATGCTGCAGACAAATGCCTCTTCAACAATTTATTTGGGTTGTCACCAGCATAACCCATCAGATTTAGCATCATATTAAACTCTTCAGAATCAATTTCTAATTCCTCTTCGCCATTTGTCAAAACAAATATTCTAGTTAAAACCGCGGGGGTTAAGGAGACAGTGTTACCGACGATTGATCCTGTCATAGTATTGTCTTCAGAAGTGGATGAAGTATAGACCCATTCTCTGATTTCTATTCCTGCCAACTTTATCCTGGTGGTCATCAGGTTCTTCAGATTCTGTTCTTCCAGAAGTTCCAGAATATATAAAAAGATTGGATCCGAGTGCTGGAATGATTCGACGTCGACATCAAATCCAGTGTCAAACTTCATAGCGGCTAGAGCTCCTGCTGGAATCGCCATGGAATCACCTACAGATGAGAGAAACGGTGATCAAGTGCAAGGGAACAGAAAGCGCGGGATGGAGGTCGAAGAAAACCTAGATATAAGGTTTTCCAGAAAATGAATCGACAAACTCCGTTCCACGAAAATAAAATTAATTCTTCGAACTGAGGTCGAAGAAATGAGTTAACAATAAATAATTCGTCGATCTCATTCAGAAGAATTGAAAATGGTTCGTCGATCTTAGGTCGACGAATATCTTCTGAAGCAAAGTTCATCGATCGCTAGTCGACGAAACTTGTTTCACTCACAGAGAGTTCGTCGAACTCCGTTCGGCGAATATCTCTCAAACCTTCCCCGGTTCATCAAACTCCATTCGACGAACTTTAGAAAATTCGTCGAATGCAGATAGAACTTAAGCTAAGTCTTCTCCATTGATCACTCCTAGCTGATTTAGAAAGAAAGCATGATTTTTCTCATCTAGAGGTTTGGTGAATATATCAGCTTTTTGTAAATCAGTGTAGATATAGACAAGCTTAATCTTATTTTTGTATACACACTCCTAATGAAATGATGTCTTATGTCAATATGCTTTGTCCTACTATGGTGAACTGGATTTTGTGCTATGGATATAGCACTAGTATTATCACAGAATAGGGTTGAATTATTTAAGTTTAACCCATAATCTAGGAGTTAATTTTGTATCCACAGCATCTATGAACAACAGCTGCCTGCTGCAATATATTCTGCTTCAGTAGTGGATGTTGACACTGATGTTTGCTTCTTACAAAACCATGATACTAGTCTCATACCCAGGAACTGGCAGGTTCCTGAAGTACTTTTTCTATCAACCCTGCATCCAGCAAAATCAGCATTAGAGTATCCAGTTAACTCAAATTCTAATTCAGCAGGATACCATAGGCCTAGATCAGGACAACTCTTTATATATCTTAAAATCCTTTTTAAGAAAATTAGATGAGATTCTTCAGGGTTCACTTGGAACCTAGCACAAAGGCATGTAGCAAACATAATATCTAGCCTACTTGCCATGAGGTATAATAGGGAGCCAACAATGCCCCTATAAAGTTGTTGATCTACAGGTTTTCCTGGTATATCAGAGTCCACAACAACATTGGTGGCCATGGGAGTTTTCTTAGCTGAGGCATCAGCCATCCCAAACTTCTTTAGAAGTTCTTTAGCATACTTTGCTTGAGAGATGAAGATCTCATCAGGGAGCTGTTTCACTTGGAGACTAAGGAAATATGAAAGCTCTCCCATGCTACTCATTTCAAATTTAGAATGCATGAGGTCAGAAAACCTCTTGCACAATTTTGAATCTGTAGAGCCAAATATGATGTCATCTACATAGATTTGTACTAATAAAATTTGGTCCTAATGATGTCTAGTGAAAAGGGTTTTATCTACAGTTCCTCTTATAAATTTATGCTCTAATAAGAAACTTGCTAAGGTCTCATACCAAGCTCTTGGAGCTTGCTTTAGACCATAAAGAGCCTTATTTAATTTAAAAACATAAGAGGGATAAGTTGAAGAAACAAAACCTGGAGGTTGTTCTACATAAACCTCTTCTTGTAACACTCCATTTAGGAAGGCACTTTTCACATCCATGTGAAAGACTTTGAACCTTTTGAATGTTGCATAGGCAAGGAAGATCCTTATAGTTTCCAACCTTGCAACAGGTGCAAAGGTCTGATCATAGTCAATTCCTTCCTCTTGCTTATATCCTTGAGCAACAAGCCTAGCCTTGTTCCTCACAATGACTCCTTGGGCATCAAGCTTATTCCTGAAAACCCATTTGGTTCCAATAACTGGATAGTTTTGGGGTCTTGGAACCAAATCCCAAACTCTACATCTCTCAAATTGATTTAGTTTCTCTTGCATTGCAAGGATCTAGTGGGGATCTTGCTCAGCATCATGAATGGTTAGAGGTTCAGCCTGAGAAAAAAACAGGCATGCATCAAGTCTTGGTTGAGTTGATGCCTTGTCTGTACACCTGCTGAAATGTCTCCAATTACTTGAGATTTGGGGTGATCCCTAAGTGTGACAAAATCAGTGGGTGGAGTTAGTTGTGCAACAGCATTTTGAATAAATTCCTCTTATGGAATTATATTTGCTGTTTGTTGAGGCTCATGTTCTTCAGCTTCATCTTCTTCACTATCTTCAATGACCTATGGAGAGGGATGAGTGGGAACCTCTTGGGTGAGGTTTAGTCCATCCAATGTCTCACACAAGTGGGGTACCTGCAAGTTGCTAATGGTAGAAACTTCTTTCTCCTTGTAATACATGTTAGTTTCATCAAAAGAAACATGAATTGACTCTTCTACTTTTAATGTTGATTTATTGAATATCCTATAAGCCTTGCTTACTTGGAAGTATCCTAGAAAAACTCCCACTTCAGCCTTAGCTTCAAACTTTCTAATGTATTTCTTGTTGTTATTGTGTATATAACATGTACAACCAAATACTTTAAAATAGTTAATTTTAGGTTTCTTCCCTTTGAGTAATTCATAGGGAGTCCTATTCTTTAGTTTGTGAATTAAAATCCTATTCAGGACATAGTTTGCAGTGCTTACAACCTCTGCCCAAAAGGTTAGCGGCATGTATGCATCAACAAGTAATGTACCTGTAGCTTCAATGTGTGTCATATTTTTCTTTTCAGCTACCCCATTTTGTTGGGGATTTCTAGGAGCTGAGAAGCAATGCCTGATACCTTCCTTCTCATAGAACTCATGCATAAGAAGAGACTCAAACTCTATGCCATGATCACTTCTGATCAATGCAATATGAGTAGAGAACTCAATCTGTATGGTCCTGAGAAAATCTGTAAAAACCTTGAATGTATCTGACTTTGTTCTCAGAAAGAATACCCAACTTAACCTGGAGAAGTCATCCACTATAACTAAAGTGTAGGATTTCCCTCCTAGGATTTGTACTGCAATGGGTCCAAAAAGATCCAAGTGTAGCAAGTACAAGATCCTAGGTGAATCACTCTTATTAATTGATTTGAAACTAGTTTTAGTTTGCTTGCCTAATTGACAAGCTCTGCAGAGACCTTCCTTCTTGTAGGGAGCAGAAGGTAGACCTCTAACAAGGTTGTGCTTAGATAACCTAGCAATGTTTTTTCATGTTTACATATCCTAGTCTTTTGTGCCATAAGTCATTCTGATTACTAGTTAAATTCAGTAAACAGATATCAGTTGTGGCAGAAAGAAAGTTTACTAGATAAATGTTTCCTTGTCTACTTCCAGTTAAAACAGTTTGGTTATTCTTATCAAGGATAGAGCAAGTAGAAGGGTTAAAATATACTTGATAACCATCATCACATAATTGACTTATGGAGATGAGGTTATGCTTCAGTCCACTTACATATGTCACTTTTCTGAATGTGACAGCTCCTATTTTTACATCTCCCACTCCTTCTGACTGTCCATATTTTGAGTCACCAAAAATGACTTTTGGCCCCAGCTTGGACTTATAGTTGAGTAGGATGTCCTTGCTGCCAGTCATATGCTTTGAACAGCCACTGTCCAGGTACCAAGTTTCATTTACCCCTGGACAATTCTTCACCTGCAATACAAAGAGTTAGTGATTTTTGACCCAGGTTACCTTGGGCCCTTTGTATGGCTGATAAGAGAAACTAGTAATAACAGAAAATTCTGGTTGCGATTTATATCCTAGGGGGTGGTTTCTCCTAGGTGGAATGGTCCAGTCAGCTAGGGGATTAAATGATTTTCTAGAAGTATTTAAGTTTCTATTAAAGTTACAGTTTTGGTTAAGTCTTCCTGGGTTCGACGAATTTATGTAAGTTCGTCGACCAGAGTTCGACGAATTGGGTTGAGATCATCGATCTCTGCCCAGAGAATAAACATGTTCATTCTCTGCGCCCCACGTTCGTCGATCTCTGCTTGACGAACCATATAAAGTTCGTCGATCGCAGTTAGACGAATAATGATAGCTATAGTTGGCATTCAGAGTTCGTCGATCTGGGTTCGACGAACTGGCCCCTTTTCGTCGATCTAAGGTTGACAAAAATTGCTGAACTTTGTTTTTATTTGGAGTTTTTTGTTTTTCAATTCTGTCCTTAGTTTTAATTTGTTCAAGAATTTTATTTACCTTATTTACTTGATCAATATTCTTCTTTCCTTTCTCAGAAATAAAATTTATGGGTTGTGATAAATGGTTTTTCTGAATAATATGTGGTTCACTAGATGATGCACCTAATCCTAACTTACTTCCATTGAATCTAGCATTAGATGTGTTAGTGATTTCTACTAGTTGTTTGTTTCTTCCATTTAGTGATTCTTCTAGCTGCTTTACCTTATTTAATTCATCTTTCAGAAGGGTGATTTGTTCACTAAACATATCTATTTCATTTTTCAATTTAGTGTTTTTTAATACTAAGCTATCATAGTTAACTTACTTATCTCTGAGAAGTTTGATTTCCTTCTCAGAGTTGATTAAATCCAAACACATAATTTTAAAATCTGATTTAAAAGATTCTGAATTATAATCAAACCATGATAATACCTGATCAGCTTCTGATTCAGAAGCTTCCTCATTTTCCGACTCTCCTTCTTCTGAGTTGCTTCTTGAGGCATCAAGTGCCATGAGGCAAACCTATTTTGCTCTTTCTTCTTCTTCATCTTCACTGGAGCTTGAAGATGTTGACTCCTCTTCAGTCTCACTCCAAGTCTCAGCTACAAACCCCTTTTCCTTTCTCTTGTGTTTGCTGGAAGAGGGTTTGCTGGTGAACTATTTTCTGGAATACTTTTCCTTTTCTCTTCTCTTCTCTTTTTTCTGGTTCTCTGGACACTCAGAGACAAAGTGCCCAGGCTTTCTGCATCCATAACACACCACTTCCTTTGTTAGTGTCTTGTCATACTTTGGTATGTCATCCTTTCTTGCTGACTTCCTCCTGAAGTCCTTTCTAGCCATATTGAAGAATCTCTTTGCAAAGAGACTCATGAGCTCTTCATTTGATGCAGAGGATTCTGATTCTTCTGAGGCTTTGAATGCTATGTTCCGATCTCTTCTGGCTGCAGGATATGTTCTTTGTTCAGTAGCCTCCCTTGTCTTTATTAACTACTCATAAGATTTCAGTTTGCCCAGTAAAGATTCAGTTGAAACTTCATTTAGGCATTTGGCCTCCTTGATGGGCCAAATTCTTATGTCCTATGAGCTTGGGAAGCACATCAGAATTTTGTCATTCTCTTCAATGAGAGTGATGACCTTGTCCAGAGTTTTTAGCTCATTAATAATTAAGCTTAATCTATTGTACATATCTGACATTGTCTCAGCTTCCTGTTTCTTAAAATTCTCATATTAGGATATGAGATTTGCTCTCCTATCCTTCCTTTCATCAGCTGATCCATTAACCATTTGGTTTAGGGAATCCCAAATGGCTTTTGTTGATTTGCACTCAGCAACCTTCTGGAAAATGTCATCAAACATTGTTTGTGTCAGTATGTTCATGGATTTCGCATCAACCATTTTGGCTTTCCTATAAGCATCATTATAATCTGGAGGAGGGACTGTAGTCATATCTGTAGAAGTGCTGGGAGGAGCAGTAGGTGGTGGAGGTACACCTATTAAGATAGAAGCAAAAATATCTTCATCAATAGAATTCATGTATAGCTTGATTCTTGCCTTCCAGATTCCAAACTTTTGCAAGTTGCAAACTGGAGGTTTGGTGCTTGCATAATCTTTGTTCTGTGTCATGGCTGTGTTTCTACTTTAACAGTTAAATGTGAATAAAGTGATGTATAGATCTAACACAAGATCTTTGGTTCAGGGGTTAACATGTCCAACCAAAGGAACCTTCCTCTGATACCAATTGAAAGTGAGGGTTGGGTCTACAATACTCTAGAGGGGGGGGGGGATGAATAGAGTATATTTTAAAATTTGTTAGGTCCCACTAAGGGTGCTGTTACAGCTTTTGCTGTAAGCTGAAAATGTGCAGTAAGTAACAAACTAGAAAACAAAAACTAATAAACTTAATCACAGCCACACAGCAAGAACAAAAGAAAAAGATAAGCAACCAGAAGACATAAGAAGTTTATAGTGTTTCCCCAAATATGGGTAGTCCACTCTTCTACCACCCTTGGTAGGAATCAACTCAGGTTTTTGATCAGGTGCCTGACACAAATGGATTTTGGTCAGGTCCCCAAAAACTAACTCAAGTCTTTTGGTAAGGAGACTTGCAAGTAGGAATCACTTTTGAAGGGACATGACAACCCTTTATACAGGAGGGGGTGAGAGAGTGATTTTGTCTTCTATGTCAACAATCAGAGAGAAGACTTATGTGGAATGATGTTAGCAAACAACTCCCCCTGAGATGTAGAATGGTTCAGGGAAGATGTGGAGCTTTGCTGCAGGGTGATAGGTCTTCAATCAGAGTTCTTGACAGCAGTGATGCAGGATCTTCTTGACTGATCTGATATCTGTTGTCCTTGGAAGTCCTGGAGAGAATGTTGAAGAAGAAGACTCTTGATATTATATGATTGTTCTTCTTCTCCTGAAATGAAGATCACTGCCTGTCACTGTAAGCTTCAATATGAGTTTTGTATGAAGCTTTTCTGGTGCTGTATGAAATCTTGCAGTCAGTCTATATGTGTCTGTGTTTTTCTGACTGAGTATTATCTTGTTCTCTAGTTCTTGCTTGTTGTTCTCTATCTAATTCTTGATCTTCATTTCTTATATACCTTTTCAAAAATTTGAATCCTCTGTAATTAATGCTGACGGCCTGAGAATAATCGGCATTGATGTATTTCCTCAACTGTCCCGTGGAAAATCAGCAAGTAATAATCCTGAGGAAGACTGTAATTAATGCTTCCTCTAACGGATACATTCAGAGAATGTTTGAGCATTAATTACTCCAGAATTTTCGCAATAGAATGGGGACAGAAGGCCGGAAATGGCTAAGTCTGGAATCGTCGAACGAATAACAGAATTCGTCGAGCTGAGTTACTAGTTCATCGAACTGATATTTTGTATTCGTCGACCAGACAACTTCTGTTCGTCGAGCTGAGTTCCAAGTTCATCGAGCTGATAACAGAACTTGCTTGCTTCAGAACCTTTGCCTTTTCTGTCTGAAGTTCGTCGAGCTGACAATTGCATTCGTCGACTGGAGTTCAACAACAATTCTGGACTTAATCAAGTATTTTGTATTGACTGATATTCTGTGTGTCGACATGAAACTTCTGGTGTCGACACAGGTGGGTGTCGACTGAGTAATCTTGGTGTCGACACAAGTCTTCTGGTGTTGACATAGTTGGTGTCGACACATACCCTAAGTGTCGACACAAATCTTCTGGTTCTAGAATTCGTCGACCAAAGAACACAGTTCGTCGACCTGAGAATTCATCGGCCTGAGAAGTTGACTTCGTCGACCGGAGATCTTCTAACAGAAGGTTGTTGTGAACTCGAGGTCCAAATTCATCGAGCTCAGAATCTTGTTCGTCGACCAAAGCCTGAAGTGGGACTTAGAATAATCTGGAGTTACCCTGACTTTAGTTTGTTGAAGTATCCTAGTTTTCGTCAACCAGAGAATGAAGATCGTCGAGCTCAGCTCAGAAAAATATCTCAAAATCATCGAGCTGAGAACGCCTTTTGTCAAGCTGAGTTCGACGAACGTCGAACTCATTTTACTTGGTCTTGAAATCTTCTAAGTCTTGAGTCTCTGATGGTCTTGTTGATAGCTGGTCCATCTGATGTTGACTCTAAGGACTTGGCCTAGACTATAGGACACAAATTTGACCCTGGATATACATGTTGGGTCACATCCTAAGTTAGTGAACCTAGCCCAAATCAACTAGGGATCCAACACAATGTGTTAGGGTGTGTTGTGCTACTTTGGTATCACTACGTGACTTCCCGGCCTGTTTTATGGTATATGCTGTGGGGCCCCGGCCAGACCTTCTAGTATATACCTGTGAACGGATGGAGTCATTACATTTTTGGTATCAACTGTCTCGGTCTTTCCCTCTCGAATTCGTGGTCGACTTCTTTTGTGGGGTGGCGAGCACGTGTATGTGCGAACCACATTAACGCTAAGGAACTCGCAAATGTCCACCGTAGGAATGCAAATATATGTGCTTGAGGAACCTGCGCGTTCCTATATTGTTGTGATTGCTTGTGTACGGTCGCTAGTGTGTGTGTCTTGTTCACCTCTAGGTGACACGCAGTGGAGCTGGGCAAACGGATCCCCATCGTTATGATGAAAGTACGGCACCAGCCGAGGTGCCTACACCTCCACCATATGTGGAAATTGTGCGATTAGTTGCTGAGGCTTTGTTTGCCATGATACAAAACCAACCGATTAGGCAGGCACAACCGACATTGAGGCCAGAATAGGTGGCGGCGAGGCCAAAACCTATTGCGGCTGTAGAACCTCGAGCAGCTAAGAAGTAGTTGAAGCAATTTATGAGCTTTCATCCGCCTACGTTCTCAGGAGTGGGATCTCCTGTGTAGACTGAAGATTGGTTGTCGTGCGTCAAGTGGATAATGATGGTGATTGGATCAGAGGAACATCAAAAGGTCACCTTAGCTACCTTCTTGTTGGAAGGAGAGGCACGTTTATGGTGGGACGAGATGGATTTACATCACTTGGCAGGGAGACCGTTAACACAAGTGTTGATGGAGGAATTCTCTAGACTCTTACTGGCAAAGCATCTCCCTGCGGCACAGCGTATTGCCATGGAGAACGAATTCCAAAGGCTAATGTAGGGTGAAGGCAGTGTTGAAGCTTACCTGCATGAGTTTACACGCTTGGGGCGGTATGCGGGTTCGATCTTTGCTGATGAGCAGAGGAAGACAAATAGGTTCTACAAAGGACTGCAGGATGAGTTGACGTTCCTGCTTTCTAGTTCGGTGAATCAAGGCTTCCAGACATTGGTCGACACTACGTGCGTGCTGGAAAAAGACATGAAGAGGGTACACAGGAAGCTGGCCTTGGCTGTAACACAGCCAGAGTTCAAGGTGCCCCGACTGGTGAAGTCATTTTATAAGAAGAAATGGGGCAAGAGGCCCAAGACGGCAGGACAAGCTCCATCTTCAGTTGCATCGGGAGCAACGTTGGGGGCCACCTCAAAGCCGGATACTCGTACATTCTTTAATTGTGGACGGGTGTGGCATATAGCCCGTGAGTGTCGGGTACCGCCAAAGAGTGAAAAGAAGGTGAGAGCGTCGTATGTGAAAAAAAGGAAAGGCAGTGGTGGAGTTTTCTGCCTTGCAGGCGCAGCCCCGGGTTTACAATCTTAGCTTGCAGGAGGCAATCAAGCAAAGTGACATTGTCACATGTACGAGTTTAGTTATTGAGTATTATATTACTTGCATGCTTTGTTTATTGCATATGCATATGCGACTTGTGTGTGTGACATGATTGTCATAGGATTTATGGTGATTCGGAACACGCGGGCGCGAGCACTGTTCGATACGGGTGCTTCACATTCCTTTCTGTCGAAAGAGTTCATAGAGCGGCTTGGGATACCTAGTCGTGTAAAGACAGATATCGTCAGAGTGGTGTTGCAGAATGGTTGTATGATGCTTGCGGATCAAACTTGCGATGTGGCAGTGCAGATAGGAAGTCGGGACTTCTGTTTGACTGCATCTTTTTTACCGATATCGGAATTTGACATGATCTTTGGGATGGATTGGCTCACGGAGCAGCATGCTTTGATTGATTGTAATGCTAAAGAGATCACGTTGGGCCAGAATACCGAGCAGGTGAAGAAGTTCGCAGGGATGCGATGAATGGGAGGGACGTTGATGTCTGCACTCTAAGTCGTTAAAGCTGTTCGGAAGGGCGCGGAGTTATACTTCACGCTAATTCTGATTGTGGAGCCTAAGGCCAGTGTGTGCGTTGTTCCGATTGTATCGGAGTTTGCAGATGTGTTTCCCAAGGATCTCCCTGGGCCACCACCCCAGCGTGAGATTGACTGCACGATTGAGTTGGTGCTAGGTGCGAAACCTGTGGCCCGCTTGCCATATCGCGTTGCGCCAAAGGAAATGGCGGAGTTGAAAGTCCAACTGCAAGAGTTGCTGGAGCAGGGTTATATACGCCCAATCATGTCACCTTGGAGCACCCTTGTGCTTTTTGTGAAAAAAGCAAGACGTCGATTTGCGGTTATGTATTGATTACCGCGAACTGAACAAGCTGACAGAGAAGAACAAATATTCGATTCCGCTGATTGATGAGTTGTTCGATCAGCTAGTGGGATCGACCGTCTACTCCAAGTTAGATTTGAAGTCTGGTTACTACCAGTTAAGGATATGGGAAGGAGATACTCCCAAGACTGCATTTGGAACACGGTACATGCATTATGAGTTCACGGTAATGTTGTTTGGGCTGTGCAATGCGCCCTCGGTGTTTATGGACTTAATGCACCGAATATTTCGAGAGTACCTGGATTTGTTCGTGATTGTGTTCATTGATGATATTCTGGTGTACTTGCAATCGGAAGCTGATCATGAGCAGCACTTGCGGTTGGTGTTGCAGACGTTGAGAAAGAATAAGCTCTATGCCAAGTTCTTGAAGTGCGAGTTTTGGCTATCGTCAGTGGCTTTTATAGGCCATGTGGTGAGTGGAGCAGACATAACAGTGGATCCAGCAAAGATAAGGGCCATACAAGAGCGGCCGGTGTTGTCTTCAGTGGCCGAGGTCAGGAGTTTCCTTGGACTGGCGGGCTACTATCGAAGATTTGTTGCAAACTTCTCGTGGATTGCTTTGCCGCTAACCACGCTGATGAGAA
Source organism: Platanthera guangdongensis (assembly GCA_039583875.1). Lineage (NCBI taxonomy): Eukaryota > Viridiplantae > Streptophyta > Magnoliopsida > Asparagales > Orchidaceae > Platanthera > Platanthera guangdongensis. The sequence continues at coordinate 239,688,130 of CM077150.1, read as the reverse complement.
AAGATCAGAAGTTCGTTTGGATGCCAAAGTGCGCACGAGCTTTTGAAGAGTTGAAGGCTCGATTAACCACGGCGCCTGTATTGACATCGCCAAATGGTACCGATGGATTTGATATCTATAGTGATGCCTCAGGGAGCGGCTTAGACTGCGTCCTTCTGCAAAATGGGAAAGTGATTGCTTATGTCTCACGCTAGCTAAAGATGCATGAGCAAAACTATCCCGTCCACAACTTAGAGTTGGCGGCGGTGATCTTTGCACTAACGCTGTGGCGACACTATCTTAATGGCGTGAAGGTGGAGATCTATACAGATCACAAGAGCTTAAAGTACCTATTGGAGCAGAAGGACTTGAATATGCGACAACGAAGGTGATTGGAGTTCCTTGGGGACTACACCTTTGAGATTCACTATACGCCCGAGAAGGGAAATGTAGTCGTGAATGCCTTGAGTCGGAGAGCTCCGGCAAGGGCAAGTTGGTTGCAGAGGCATGATGAACGTCTCATCAAGGAGCTGGAAGCATTAGAGATTTCTTGTGTTGACAAAAATTCCACCGCCAATGCATGTTTGAACTGGACGGAGGTGCAGTGTGACCTTGCAGACCGGATTCGACGAGCAACGGAGCTGGATGAAAGTCTCCAACGCTATGCTAAATATGGGCCAGAGGGCAAGTTCTCTTGGGATGACGGTTTTTGCGGAAAGGAGCCGTTTGTGCGTCCCGAGTTTGGGTAAATTGAGGGAAGAACTGATGTATGAAGCGCATTATACGAAGTACTCAATTCACCCTGGGAGCATGAAGATGTTCAGGGATATGAAAAAGCTATTCTGGTGGGCAGGGCTGAAGAGAGATGTTGCTCATTATGTGGCCAAATGCCAAACATGTGCTATGGTGAAAGCGGAATGCCAGAAGCCTGGCGGTTACTTAAAGTCGTTGCCGATTCCGGAATGGAAGTTCGACGATATCTCCGTGGATTTCATGCACGGTTGCCGAGATCTCAGCGCTGAAATGATTCGATTTGGGTGATTGTCGACCGGCTGATGAAAGTGGCACACTTCCTACCGAACAGACAGGGTGATTCGGTGGAAAGTTTGGAAAAATTGTATGTTGACCAGATTGTGCGGCTACACAGTGTTCCTCGGAGCATCGTAAGTGATCGAGATGGGCGGTTCACATCAAATGACTGGAGGCTATTTCATCAGCTGTTGGGCATGAAGTTGACATTCAGTACGACCTTTCATCCCCAAACAGATGGCCAAACTGAAAGGACCAACATGACGATGGAAGATATGCTCAGGATGTGCGCCCTGGACTTTGGAAAGAGATGGGAAGATCATCTCTAGATGGTGGAGTTTTCCTACAATAATAGCTACCAAGCGAGCATCGATATGACACCGTATGAAGCTTTGTATGGTCAGAAGTGCCATACTCCTTTAGCTTGGGTAGAAGCGGGCGAAACCAGAGTTTATAGGCATAATGAAGTCGATGAAGCGAACTCGACAATACACACTATTCGGGAACGACTATTTATAGCTCAAGATCGACAAGCGAAATACTACAATGCCAAGCACCGGAATGTGGAATTCACGGTAGGCGATTGGGTATACTTGAAGATCAAACCATTCAAAGGTGTATCCAGGATTCGACGTTTGAAAAATTTGAGTCCAAGATATCTGGGTCCAATTGAAGTGGTCGAACGAATCGGGGAAGCTGCATATCGGCTAGCTCTATCGGCAGACTTGGGTGGATTGCATGATGTGTTTCACATCTCGGTGCTGAGAAAAGCCGTTAAAGATCCAGCTCAAGTGATCGCGGATGATCATGTGCCGGTGGCGTATGGGCTAACAACGAGGGTTAAGCCCATTCAGATCGAAGATCGTGCCGAGAAACAGTTGCGGAACAAGACGATCGGGATGGTCAAAGTCCGATGGGACAATTGCGGCCGTAAAGAACTCACATGGGAGCGAGAGCAGACCATGCGAGCCGAGTTTCCTGAGCTCTTTGTGTAACTATTATGCAGTGTATATCACGTTGTAATGAACGTTTGTGCAATGAAATCCTTCTGTTTGAGTTCATTACTTTCTGCAAATTTCGGGGACGAAATTTTTCTAAGGAGGGGAGGTTTATAACACCCCAGAATTTGGCAAAATTTGGGTGACACGGCCTGGGACACGGGCGTGTCCTTCTCGGGTGAGCAGTCGTCGACTGGTTGACTAAATGTGGTCGACAATTGTCGAGTGCAGCGTACACGGCCCGTGAAATTGGCGTGTCACACGGCGTGTCCTTGCGGTCGACGAACTCAGCTCGACGAAGTGGAGCTGTGGCGTGTCTGGTGCCGTGTATGGGCACACGGCCTGGGACACGGGCGTGTCACAGGCCGTGTGACTCTCAGGTTGATTTCGATGTTGTGCAGCCTGAAGAACATGACCACAGACACGGGCGTGGCTGAAGGCGTGTCAGGTGACATGGCCCGTGACACGGGCATGTCACATGGGTGTGTCACTTGATTTGATAAGTCGGTTGAGCACCGCTTGAGGCACATGGCCAGGAACACGGACGTGTCACAGGCCGTGTCAGGCAAAAATGTGATTTTGTGGAAAAATCATGGCTGTCCAAATCTTCAGCTACGATCCAATGGTTGAGCTACCTCCCTGCTTCCTTAAGGTCGAGACTTGAGAAGGAAAGTCTCATTTGATTATTGCCTTCATCTTTCTAAACACTTAAAGAGAGAAAGGGAGAGGAAGAAGGAGGAGGAGGAAGTGGGGCTGATCACTGGTGGAGCTTGAGATTGTCAAGCTGAGATCCGAGGCCATCTTTATGGAGGAAAAGCTGTTGCGGTTCTTTCCAGCCAGCTAGGAGCTCATGGCACCAAAACGGTCTTCAAGGGTAACGACCTTTCTTCCTATCCATGTGAAGGCTTCCTTTTTGGCATATGCATATGATTCCCCCACCAAATGGTGGCTGATTATGGGAGTCTTTTGGGTTGATTGATGGAATCCCCAATCATTTGGCATATAGATCCGGAAATGGAGTACGGAATAGGCATGCTGTGTGAAGCCCCTCTAGACAGGTTTGTCTGGATTGGTGATGTTGCATATACGAACCGAAGGAGACTCCGTGATAAACGTATAGTTTAGGAGTCGACGGGTTGTACCTGTGAAAGGTAGTAGTAGGAAGTACTGGAGTGGTAGTCCAGGAAAATACCCTTGTGATGCCTGTGCTATTGTGTTATACCTGCGAAAGGAAGTAGCAGGAAGTACTGGATTAGAAGTCCAGGAAATACCCTTTGTAATGCTTGATGGTCTTAGGTGGACCTGTGAAGGGGAGTAACAGGAAGTACAGGCATGGTAAGCCAGGAAAAGGACCCTTGACATTTGTGATTTGCGGGATCATACCTGTGAAGAGAGTAGCAGGAAGTACTGGTGTGCCCAGGAAAGATCCGTTGATGTGTGATATGAAATGGGTGTGATGGAACTACTGGAGCGCCCAGGAAAACACCCAAGAAACATGAACGCTGAAACTGACCGGCACCTTTGATTTAGCCGCGAGTACACCATACTCGGTGATGGCAAGGCGATTTGAGCAACGGGGGGGGGGGGGGGGGGGGGGGGGGGGGTGATCGGGGGGGGGGGGGGGATGAGATCCAACTGCGTTATGTCCGTCCGACACGAGCCAAAAAGTGCAGTCTGTTGGAGCACATAGCGAGAGTCATAGGCCTGCGCGCCATGACACAATGGGGGGCTACGGGCCAATCCCGGTGCATTACGATTAGAACTCCTGCTGCACGCCATGGAGGGAAATGCTCAATGTTTTACCGTTGGGTTGCGACCCTGATACATTGGTGGGACCCTGGTTCGCCGGGACACCAAGAATGTGCCCTTAGTGCATGGATCGTCGGGCCGCGTGGCTGACAGTTGTGATGGAATGTATATGCGTGAGAGCACATTGTATGATATATATATATGCTTGTGAAATGCTATGCCTGCAGGGAAGGATTACCACTGCCCCGGGAAAGGGGTAGGGTCATTATAATTTGGTCAGCTGAATGCTGACCGATGCCTGTTTGCCAACGATGGGTGGGTTATCCCTGTGTAGGTGCTGGAGAGCCAAGCGAGACGCATAAAGGCTGAAGTCCCTGCTGTTGTTGCCGCTGCTGCCGCTAGCCCTTGAAAAACTGCGGTGTTTCTTTATACGTGGTCGGCCTGCGCGCCAATGTTTGGGCCACTGTTATGAAAGCCCTATAAGGCCATAATGCCAACTGTTTTGTATTTGAACATTCCTATGATATATATAAAGGTGGAACGTTTATATGGTGGACATTTATGTATGTGTGAGTTCAACTTAGCGTGTATAGTTTCCGCTAGAATGAAATGTGTTAGGGTGCGTTGCGCTACTCTGGTATCACTACGTGACTTCCCCGCCTATTTTATGGTATATGCTGTGGTGCCTCGGCCGGACCTTCTAGTATATACCTGTGAACGGATGGAGTCATTACAGTCCATGCAACCCATGTTCTCTGTTGCTTTTGGAGCTCATAGTTCATGGTCGCTAGCATGAAACATTCGACATTTAAGGAGTGTCAAGATACTTCTTATAAGCATCCTTATCAGCACGGGGTGCATTCCAAGCAAGCTCATCGGGGGCTACCTCATCCAAAACATAGAGCTTGCGCTCTTGCTTGAGAACAATTCTCAAGCTCCTATACCAGTCCAAATAATTAGTCTCACTCAGCTTTTCCTTCTCAAGGATCACTCAGAAGGACAGGGTGGAATGTGAACCACTTGCCATGGAAATTCTAGAAGGATCAAGCAAAGCAAATTAGTACTTCATTTCAAATATAATTTATCTTTCAATTAAAACTTTAATTAAAATAACTCCCACTATTTTTACCAAGTTGATAACCCTTGATATCAAATCAAAGAGTTTATGTGAGTAACCCTCTTAGTGGACAAGATCCATATTTCACTAACAGTATGAGTCAGCTTTAGCTTTTCTCTCACAATGCAGCTATTTAGGTAGACAAAGCTTGCCAATTGCATCACAATGCAACTCTTGTATGGCTGGTGAATAACTCTTTATTCGCATTCATCATATGATGTATGCCAACCCCATGCCTCTAGGCACTCAACCTTTGGGGTCTCCCAGTTAAGTATGACCCGATGTTGACATTGTGATATCGCAATTATCCGCTCGCACCCTTACCAAGATAGATTAATGCACCTTGCTTTAGTAAGCCCGCACTTCATCGATTGAGGCAGGAAGAGTGTCATCTATCAGAAGGCATCCAAACACTTAATATTGCTTAAGGTATTTTAGATATTTGATTAACATTTAATCGCGGTTAACAATTAACCAATGTTCACATCCACAGAATGAAACAGCAACAATCATAATCCAAATGCATCCCGAATGTGCACAATAAAACCATCATCAACACTTGATGAGCTGGGCTAAATTTGAATATCTAGAACACTTCTAAATCTTTAGATTTACATGCAATGGACATGAGCAACACCAACTCCACTTACACAGTAAACAAGCTTGTCACTTTATATGTGAGATTCAAAATCTACCACATACTTGGTTTCACAAACCAATAAGAGGGACAGTTACTGTTAAGGAGTAACAACAAAAACATCACATGCGTTCTTGTTGGGATTACAAGAATAGATTTAGGCATTTTAGAACACTTTTAAAACCTCTAAATCTACACGTTATGGATTTAGCAACTTCTGAAACTATGAATATTGTCCCAACCTCCCTCTAATACCACTGTTGGGTTTTACAGGATGACACAATATTTGTGTGCGCAGCGAAAAATAGAGAACAAGAAAACCCAAAGTGTTTGAATATATAATATTCATGAATCAAGAAGTAAAGC
>CM077150.1:239591687-239681755 GCA_039583875.1 Platanthera guangdongensis | reverse complement strand
GTCTTAAAGGCTTGTGTTGGTATATGTATAATCATTCCTATTTTGGATTAGTGGACATTCATGCTTTAGTGCTGTGTTTCTTTATTTCAACTTTTATAAACTGCTTCCGCTAGAATGCTCTTGTAGGTCGTTGATTGGTTGTGTTTCCATGAGTAACCACCCGGTCTGTCTGTGGCATACGGCGTCGCCCCGGCCGGACATACTGCTATATGCTATTCGGCGGATAGGGGGTGTTACAGAAAAGGTCTTGCCTTCCAAGGCACACCTAAGCGTTTATTTATAGTTATCCCAAACCTTTGGACCAAAAGGTCAGAAAATATTGTAATGCCCCAAAGCTCGAGGAGGTTTGGGCTGAGGAGAGTGGGTAATACGGCCTGGGACACGGTCGTGTCCCCAAGCCGTATCCTACTCTGTGTGAGGTACAAGGCAGGGAACACAGGCGTGTCCATGGTCGTGTCCTGCACTCGAGTGCTGACAGGATGTCTCGAGTGAGTTCGACGAAATGAGGCTGACGATCCTCGAGTGGGGTACACGGCCTATGACACGGGCTGTCGAGGGCCGTGTCCCGCTATGCGCTCGACGAGTTCTCGAGTGAGTTCGACGAAATGCACTCGACGACCCTCGAGTGGGTCACACGGCTCATGACACGTGCGTGTCAAGGGTCGTTTCCTTCTCTGTGCGTGATCAGGATGTTGACCATGGGGTGGATACGGGCGTGTCTGAAGCCGTGTCTGGCACACGGCCTGTGACACGGGCGTGTCACATGGTAGTGTCCTGGTCTGGTTAAGGCGGTTTCTTTGCCGCTTAAGGTACACGGCGTGTGACACGGGTGTGTAACAAGCCGTGTATGGCCCAGGAAAGTGTTTTTCAGGGCTTTTCGTGGCCGTTCATTCCTTTCAAAGGGGATCCAAGGGCTCATAATTCTCTCTGCAGCTGATAAGGCCAAGAGTTGAGGATAAACTCTCTCATTTTCTCAAGGCCTTTCTCTTTATTCAAGGGTTAGAGAGTGGGGAGAGCAAGGCAGAAAGAGGAGGAATCCGGCTGCCAGTGGAGTTTTAGAGCCCCGAATCGCGTGCTGAGGCCAGATTTGTGGAGGCAAAGTCGTTGTGGTACTTGTCAGCCAACTAGTTTTCCATGGCTCTAAAGCCATCGTCAAGGGTAACGATTTTCTTCCTTGGACATGTAAAGTCCTTGATTTGGCATATGTATATGTTTCCCCCACCAAAAGGTGGCTTATTAATGGATTTCCTTGGGTTGATTTTGGATATCCCCAAGATGTCTTGCATGTAGATACGAAAATGTGAAGTATGGAATAGACATACTGTGTGAAGCCCATCTAGACAGGTTGGTATGGATTAGTGATGTTTTCTTTTGCACATTGGAGAAGACTCCGCGTATAAATGAATATGTTTGCGGATTCGGTGGGTTGTGCCTGTGAAGGATAGTAGCAGGAAGTACTGGAGTGAAAGTCCAGGAAAATACCCACTAAGTGCTTGTGTTGTATGCTATGAATGATAAGGTTAGGGCTAGTGATGGAGAGTGAGTTCTGTCGCTAACGTCGGGCAAGTGTGAGTGTCGCTGGAGATGGCTCCTAGTTAACCTGTGATTGTGAAGTCAGTCCTTCGAGGACAGTATGGCTATTTGTGAACTTGATGAGCTCTTCAAAAGGCTGCATGCTGAACAGACAAGGGGATGCCGACCCGCGTTAGTCTTAGCATTGAACTAACGATTTGAGCAATGGGCAAAGGCTGAACTATATTCGCGTTATGGTTGTCTGCCATGAGTACCTGGGCGCCTGGAACTCGGCAGAAGTATTAGACATGTGCGCTACTCGGTAGCGATGCTATGGGGGGCTACAGGCAAATCCCAGGTCGTTACAAGATTACGAGAGGCTTAGGCCTGCGCGCCACAATGCCATGGGTGGCTACGGGCCAATCCCAAGTTGTTATACTAAGACTAAATTCTTCGGCTGTGTAACGACTTCATCCGTTCATATAACATATAATAGAAGGTCTGGCCAGGGCCCCACACCATATGTCACAAAACAGGCGGCAAAGTCACGTGATGATATCAGAGTTGCGCATCCTAACTCATAGCATTCTAGCGGAAGCTTTTAACAGAAATACTTAACTCCAACCATGAATGTACACTAATATAAACACCCACATTTATATAGGAATGTACATAAAATACAATATCGTTTGGCCTTATGGCCTTACAGTTGCTCTTTACAAGAGTGGCTTCCAATCATCGGCGCACAGGCCAGCCACACATGAACAAAACAAAACATTTAAGCTTAGCCTTCAAGGGTTAGCAGCAGCAGCAGTAGGGACTTTAGCCTTTATATGTCCCGCTCGGCTCTCCAACAGCTGCACAAGGACAGCCCACCCAACGGTGGCAAACAAGACAACGGTCAGCATTCAGCTGACCAATTTATAACGACCCTATCCCTTTCCCGGGGCAGTGGTATTCCTTCCCTGCAGGCATAACAATTATAAAAAGATATATAAATATCACACATTGTGCTCTCACGCACAAACAATACATCACAACCGTCAGCCATACGGCCCGACGATCCGTGCACTCAGGTCAAATTCTTGGTGTACTAGCGAACCAGGGTGAGACCACTATTTCAGGGCCGAAACCCAACGGTAAAATTGAGCATTTAGTCTTAGTGGTGCACGTGCCTAAGACTCACATTATGCTCTCCAATAGATCATATTTTCAGGTCTTCAAGTCGGACGGACATAACGCAGGTATGGATCATCCACCCCCCATTTCTCAAGTTGTCTTGCCATCACCGAATACCAATGTACTCGCAGCTAAGTATAAGGAGCGGGTCGGTTTCACCTTGCCTGTTTGGCATGAAGCATTTTTAAGAACTCTCCAAGCTCACACATAGCCATACCGTCCCTGAGGGACTGTCTTCACATTCATAGGTTAGCTAGGAGCTACGCCCAGCGTTAGCGACAGAACTCACTTTCCATCCCTAGCTCTTACCTTAGTATTCATAGCATACAACACAAGTATTTAGTGGGTGTTTTCCTGGGCTTCCACTCCAATACTTCCTGTTAATATCCTTCACAAGCACAACCCATTGTAATCGCAAGCATCACAAGGGTCTTTTCCAGGACTACCACTCCAGTACTTCCTGTTACTGCCCTGCACAGGACCAACCCATCGATACCATAATCTACACGTTTAATCACGGAGTCTTCTCCGGTGTGCAAATACAACATCACCAATCCAGACCAACCTGTCCAGATGGGCTTCATATAGCATGCCTATTTCGTACTCCATTTCTGGATCTATATACAACATTAGTGGGGATTCCAAGAATCAACCCAAGGAAATCCCTTCACAATCCACCGTCTGGTGGGGGAAATCCATCCACATGCCAAAAAGGAAGGACTTCACATGTCCAAGAAGGAAGATCATTACCCTCGACGACCTCTTTGGAGCCATGGAATTCTAGCCAGCTGGAAAGCATCACATCAGTCTTGCCTCCACAACGCTAGCCTCAGATCTCAAATCGAAACTCTGCAGGTCCACTGGTGGCCGGCTCCCCTCTCCTCCTCCTCCTTGCTCTCTCTTCTCTCTAGCTTCCTTAGAAAGAAAATGGCCCAGTTTACAATGAGAGATATCTTCTCTTTCTCGGCCTTAAAGTAGTAGGGAGAAGCCTGGGCCCTCAGATCCCAGCTGAAGAAAATGGACGGCCATAATTCGTCCACAAAAGACTAATTTTTGGATGACACAGCCTGTGACACGCCTGTGTCACAGGCCGTGTACCTTAGGCGGCACACAACTGACTCATCCAAAACAATACATGGCCATGTGACACGCCCTTGTCACAGACCGTGTGACCTGACACACCTTCAGACACGCCCGTGTTTGCGGCCGTGTATCTCAAGTGGTACACAACCATCTTAACCCGAGCAAGACACGACCATGTGACATGCCCGTGTCACAGGTCGTGTGCCCAGAGACACACCTGTGTCCTTCCCGTGCTCACCAGGCCTCGCTGCCCAAGCCAAATCCAGAAAAGGACACGACCATGTGACACGCCCGTGTCATAGGCCGTGTGCCCTTACACTGTTGCAGATACGCCTCCCGCGTGTGATTCGTCGACCGAAGTTTGTCGACTAGAGGGGGACATGCCCTCTGACATGCCCGTGTCATAGGGTGTGTTCCCTCTCGAGAATTCATCGAGTGCAGTTTGTCGAGCACTCGATAGGCTGCTCAGCCATACAGAGCAGGACACGCCCTGGGACACGCCCGTGTCCCAGGCCGTGTCACCCAACTTGAACCCAATCTTGGGATTTGGGGTTTTACAACCCTCCCCTCCTTACAATAAATTTCGTCCCGAAATTTGCACACAGTAAGGAAATCAAAAACAAGATGTTATAACTTCATCAAAGTTTGATACACCGTGATACGCACTTCATAACAGTTTACACAAAGAGCTCGAGAAATTCAGCTCGCGTGGTCTGCTCTCGATCCCATGTTAGCTCCTCACGACCACAGTTGTCCCAACAGACTTTGACCATCCTGATTACCTCGTTCTGCAACTACTTATCGGTGCTATCCTCGATCTAAATGGGCCTAACCTTCGTCGTTAGCCCATACTCAACCGACACACGATCATTCTCGATCACTTGTACTGGACCTTTGACGGTTTTCCGAAGCACCAAGATGTGAAACACATCATATAATCCACTCAATTCTGACGAAAGAGCAAGCCGATAGACAACTTCCCCAACTCTCTCCACCACTTCAAACGGACCAAGATATCTCAGACTCAACGTTTTCAGACGATGAATCCTAGACACGCCTTTGAAGTGTTTGATCTTCAAATATACCCAATCGCCTACCGTGAACTCCACGTTCCGGTGCTTGGCGTTATAGTACTTCGCTTGTCGATCCTGGGCTATCATTAGCCTCTCTCAAATAACATGTATCGTCAAGCTAGCTTCATCGACTTCTTTACGCTTATACAGTTTGGATTCGCCTGCTTCTGCCCAAGCTAACGGTGTACGACACTTTCGACCGTACAGAGCTTCAAACGGTGTCATACTGCTGCTCGCTTGGTAGTTGTTGTTGTAGGCAAACTCCACCATATAGAGATGATCTTCCCATCTCTTACCAAAATCTAGGGAGCACATTCAGAGCATATCCTCTATTGTTCTGTTGTTTCTCTCAGTTTGGCCATCCGTTTGGGGATGAAAGGCCGTACTAAACGTCAAATTTGTGCCCAACAGTTGATGGATTAACCTCCAATCATTCGATGTAAATCCCCCATCACGATCACTTACGATGCTACGAGGAACACCGTGTAGCCGTACGATCTGCTCCACATAGAGCTTTGCCAAACTTTCCTCTAAATCGGCCTGCTTGTTCGGAAGGAAGTGCGCCACTTTTGTGAACCGGTCTACAATCACCCAGATTGAATCATTCCTGCATTGAGACCTCGGCAACCCATGCACGAAATCCATTGAAATATCATCGAACTTCCATTCCGGAATCTGCAACGACTTCAAGAACCCTCCAGGTTTCTGGCATTCTGCTTTCACCAAAGCATAAGTTTGGCATTTAGCCACATAATGAGCTATGTCCTTCTTAAGTCCTGACCACCAGAACAACTTTTTCATGTCCCTAAACATCTTTGTGCTTCCAGGGTGAATTGCATACTTCATAAAGTGAGCTTCGTACATCAACTCTTCTCGCAACTTACCCATACTCGAGACACACAACCGGCCCTCATTCCGCAAAAGGCCATCATCCCAGGAGAAATGTCCATCCAGCCCATCCTTTGCATAGCGTTTAAGCCTTTCATCCAGCTCCGTTCCTCATCGAATCCTGTCCTCCAGGTCATATTGTAACTCCGTCCAGTTCAAACATACATCGGCTGTAGAATTCTTGTCAACATAAGAAATCTCTAATGCTTCCAACTCCTAGATCAGACGCTCATCATGCATCTACAACCAATTTTCCCGTGACGAAGCCCTCCGACTCAAAACATCAGCAACCACATTTACCTTCCCCGGAGTATAATGAATCTCAAAGGTGTAATCCCCAAGGAACTCCAGCCACCTTCATTGTCGCATATTCAGATCCTTCTGCTCCAATAAGTAGTTTAGGCTCTTATGGTCCGTAAAGATATCCACTTTTACGCTATAAAGATAATGCAGCCACAATTTCAGTGCAAAGATCACCGCCGCCAACTCTAAGTCGTGGACAGGATAATTTCGCTCATGCACTTTCAACTGACGTGAGCCATAAGAAATCACCTTTCCAAACTACAGAAGAACACAGCCTAAGCCGCTTCCTGAAGCATCACTATAGATCTCATAGCCGTCTATACCACATGGCGATGTCAACACAGGCATCGTGGTCAAACGAATCTTTAGCTCTTCAAAAGCTCGCGCGCAATCTGATGTCCAAACGAACTTCTAATCATTCCTCGTCAGTGTGGTCAGAGGCAAAGTGATCCACGAGAAATTCTCTACAAAACATATGTAGTAGCCTGCCAGTCCAAGGAAACTCCTGACTTCGGCCACCGAAGACAACACCGGCCACTCCTAAATGGCTCTTATCTTTGACGGATCCACTGCTATGCCCTCTCCACTTACCACATGGCCAAGAAAAGCTACCGACGACAGCCAAAACTCACACTTTGAGAACTTGGCATAGCGCTTATTCCTCCGCAAGGTATGCAACACCAACCGCAAGTGGTTTGCATGATCAGCTTCAGATTGAGAGTACACCAAAATATCGTCAAAGAATACAATCATGAATAGGTCCAAGTACTCTCGGAACCTTCGGTGCATTAGGTCCATGAATACCGATGGTGCATTGCATAGCCCAAACGGCATTACCGTGAACTCATAATGACCATAGCGCATTCCAAATGCGGTCTTGGGAATGTCACCTTCCCGAATCCTCAACTGGTAATACCCTGACTTCAAATCCAATTTGGAATTGACGGTTGATCCCACCAGCTGATCGAACAATTCATCTATCCGTGGAATCAGATACTTGTTCTTCTCTGTCAGCTTATTCAATTCACGGTAGTCAATACATAACCGCAAACCACCGTACTTCTTTTTCATAAATAGAATAGGTGCGCTCCATGGCGACATACTTGGGCGTATATATCCCTACTCCAGCAACTCTTGCAATTGGATTTTCAATTCAGCCATTTCCTTTGGCGCGACGCGATATGGCGAGCGGGCCACAGGTTTCGCACCTGGCACCAACTCAATCGTTAAGTCGATCTCCTGCTGTGGTGGTAGCTCAGGAAGATCCTTAGGAAACACATCCGCAAACTCCGATATAACCGGAACATCACTCACACTGGCCTTTGGCTCAACAGCTTGAATCAGCGTGAAGTATAACTCCGCGCCCTTCCAAATAACATTGACGACTTGGATTGCAGACATCAAGGTTCCGCTCACTCCTCGCATACCAGCGAACTTAGTCTCTAGTTCGGTATTCTGGCCCAGTGTGATCTCTTTTGACTGGCAATCAATAAAGGCATGCTGCTCCGCGAGCCAGTCCATACTCAAAATCACATCAAATTCCGATATCGGTAGTACAGACGCAGTCAAACAAAACTCCCGACTTCCAATTTGAAACGCCACATCGCAAGCCCTATCCGTAAGCATCACACAGCCATTCGGTAGTAACACTCTTACGCTCTCTATATTCACATGACTAGGTACTCCAATCCGAGTTACGAAGTCCTTAGACAGAAATGAATGCGAAGCACCTGTATCAAACAGTGTTCTCGCCAACGTGTTCTGAATCATAACAAAGCCTGTGGCAACCATATCACACACAAGCCGCATACAAAGCATGCAATAAGCGAAGCAATTCAATAACTTAAATCGTACCTGTGACAACATCACTTTGCATTATGGTCTCCTGCTGGCCAAGGTTGTAGACTCGGGGCTGCGCCTGGGATACAGAGGACTCCACCACTGCCTTTCCCTTCTCAGCATAAGATGCTCCCGCCTTATTTTCTCCCTTTGGCGGACCAACCCGACAATCACAGGCTATATGCCCCACTCTTCCACAGGTAAAGTAAGTACGAGTATCTGCCCTCAAAGTGGCCCCCGACGTTACACCTGATGCAACCATAGAAGGAGCTTGTCCAGACGACTTGGACCTCTTGCCCCATTTCTTTTTATAATATGATTTCCTAGGTCGAGGCGCCCTGCCATCTAGTGGGAGCCTGGTCAGCGGAATCATCTCGGGGTAAGGACTACTCACCCCTCCAAGAGATTAACCTGCCCTACTAGCTAGTGGGAGCCTGGTCAGCAGAATCATCTCAGGGTAAGGTTTACTCACCACTCCAAGAGATCAACCTGCCCTGCCAGCTAGTGGGAGCTTAGTCAGCGGAATCATCTCGGGGAAAGGTCTACTCGCCCCTCCGAGAGATCAACCTGTCCTGCCAGGTAGTGGGAGCCTGGTCAGCAGAATCATCTCGGGGTAAAGCCTACTCACCCCTCCGTTAGATCAACCAGCACTGCCAGCTAGTGGGAGCCTGGTCAGCGGAATCATCTCGGGGTAAGGTCTACTCACCCCTCTGAGAGATCAACCTGCCCTGCCAGCTAGTAGGAGCCTGGTCAGTGGAATCATCTCGGGGTAAGGTCTACTCACCCCTCCTAGAGATCAACCTGCCCTGCCAGCTAGTGGGAGCCTGGTCAGCAGAATCATCTCAGGGTAAGGTCTACTCACCCCTCTGATAGATCAACCTGCCCTGCTAGCTAATGGGAGTCTGGTCTGCAGAATCATCTCAGGGTAAGGCCTACTCACCCCTCTGAGAGATCAACCAGGCCTGCCAGCTAGTGGGAGCCTGGTTAGTAGAATCATCTCAAGGTAAGGCCTACTTACCCCTAAGAGAGATCAACCTACCCTGCCAGCTAGTGGGAGCCTGGTCAGCAGAATCATCTCGGGGTAAGGCCTACTCACCCCTCCGAGAGATCAACCTGCCCTACCAGCTAGTTCGAGCCTGGTCAGCGGAATCATCTTGGGGTAAGGTCTACTCACCCCTCTGAGAGATCAACCTGCCCTGCCAGCTAGTGGGAGCCTGGTCAGCGGAATCATCCCGAGGCTTTTCATGGATCACAAATGTTTTCCGGCGGTTCCTTTCATCAATCATAGTTGATACAATCCAAGCAAAGTTCATTATAAGAGTTGATCCACTTCTTCCATACCTCCCTCTTCCTTCACACATCATCACATCCCTCCCCAGGTGCCAACATCAACCCTGTCCTTACATCTCTCCCCTGCCGCCTCGGGTTGGATTTCTTCAATCCGCACTGGATCTTGCGATTGTTAAGGCTGTTAAGGCTGTGGTGCTGGATCTCTTGTCCTTCTCAACTCCAGGAATTTGGGGCAAGTAACTGTTCCATGGCCCTCCTCCTGGTGGAACTCATAGTAGGGTAACTCTAATCTGACTCTTCTTCTTCCCGTGTAGTTCCTCCTCTCCCTTCAACCAATCACCGTCGCTTGCTGCGGTGGGGGTAGGAGATGCCTAGGGGATTGCCCTTGGAAGTTAAACCTCCCTTATCCTCCATGAAAATCCCCACCACCATGGATGTGACCTCTTCCTGGACCCTGAACAGGTCCTCACTATTGCCTCCAACCTGGCTCCTGACCTTCTTGAGGTCCCTGGTGCCCCTGAGCTCTCTGCTCCTCTCTCCTTCTCCTCTCTTGATGCCTCGAGCCACCTTGCTCCTTCGACTCTGCCTCTGTTAACCTTGCCAACCGCTTGACAAATGCCGGGTTGACCGCCTCAGTTGCTATCTCCTCTGCCGCTCTTTCCATCAACTCTTTGAAGGATAAGGAGGCCTTTCGGGTCAGACTCATCTTGAAGAACCCCTCATGCAACCCCACTATAAACGCCATCTGGAGGGCATACCCCGACATTTCCTGGATGTCCTGGATCTCTTCTTGGAACCTATCTACATATTGGGACAACGACTCCTACGCCCTCTGTCTTATCAGGAAGATGGACTCCGGACTCTTCTTTCTCTTCTTAGAGGTAGAGAAGAGAAGCTGGAAGCTTTGGCTCAAGTCTTTGAAACCATAGATAGATCCCATCGGGAGTTGATGGAACCAGTCCCTAGCTTTGTCTTTCAAGGTAATCGCGAAAAGGCTGAAAGGGAGGGTTAAACCTGATATACTCTAGAGGGGGGGGGGGGGGTGAATAGAGTATCTTGAAAATTTTTTGCTGTTAATAAAATTATCAGAGTAGAGCAACTAATATTAATAGTAAGCAAAAGAGCAAACTAAGATAATTTAATCTAACACAGCCACAACAAGACTAAACTAACACAGCCACAGCAAGAACAAAAAGAAAGAGGGCAACCAGACAACATAAGAACTTTTATAGTGGTTCCCCAACCTAGGTACATCCACTCTTCTACGACCCTAGTAGGAATCCACTAGCAGGTTTTGATCAGGTGACTGCGACCAATGAGCTTTTGATCAGGTGCTTAAAAACCAACTCAAGTCTTTTGATCAGGAGACTTGCAACCAAGGAATAACTTTTGAAGGGAGTTAAAGAACCCTTTGTACAGTGAGGGGGTGAGATATTTATGGTGTCTTCTCTTTCTCAAAACAACTGAGAAGACTAGTGGATCTTGATGTTGTTAAAGCTCCCCCTGAGATATTGAATTATTTAGGAAGATTTGAGCTTTCCTTCAGGGTGTAGGTCTTCTATCTTCAGCCTTGATTTTAACAGATCCAGGAACTTCTTGACAGATAGAATTTTGTTGTCCTTGAAGAATCTTGGTGTGAAGATTGAAGAAGACTCTTGATTTGGAATGAGTGTTCTTCTTCTTCTTCAGCAATGTCAAGGTGAAAACCAGATTATTTTCTGTATAGAGAAGAATTAGAATGTGATTGTTGTTGATCTTCTCTGTGTGCCTTGTATTCTTTTTCTGGTCTGGACTTTCTTATTGTCGAGAAGAGAGAGAATCTCTTTTATATGGTCAGTCGAATTTTCTCCTTTGAATTTTTGAATTCCTTTTGCATTAATTGCTGACGGCCTGGAGAAAGTAATACGGTTGGATAGAATATCTGCATTAATGGATTTCCCCAACTGTCCTATTGAAAACTTCAAGTAATAATCCTGATGAATATCATAATCAATGCTGCTTCTAATGGTCATATTCAGAGAATATTAAGCATTGATTATTCAGGAATTACTGTAATGGAATAAGGACAGAAGAAGGAAAAATCGAAGTCTGGATCTGCACAGAATTTGTCGAGCAAAGAACAGATTTCGTCGACCTGAGTCTAGAGATTGTTGACTAGAGAAATCATGTTTGTCGACCAGATAATTCCTGTTCGTCGACCTGAGCACCAAGTTCGTCGACCTCAGAACAGCTAACTGCTTTTTGATAAAACTTACCAATTTTGTGCTCTAAGTTTGTCGAGCTGATAACATAACTTCGTTGACTGGAGTTCAGATAAAGGATTTTGGACTTAGAAAGTTGAAGTTGAACTTCCAGAAATCATCGACCTGAACTCGAATATCATCGAGCTCAACTCAGAGAATTATTTCTGAGTTCGTCGAGCTGAGCACGACTTTCGTCTAGCTGAGTTCGACGAACGTCGAACTCACTTTCCTGAATCTTGATTTTTCTCTAAGTCTGGAGTCTTCTGCAGTCTTTTGTTGGTTGGTCCATAAAATATTGACTCTAAGGACATAGCCTAAACACTAGGACACAGACACGATCCTGACTATACATGTTGGGTCAATAATCCTAGTTAGTGAACCTAGCCCAAATTAAACGAGGATCCAACAATCTCCCCCTATTTGGGTGAGTTCACTAATACAAACACAAATAAAAACAATCGCAAAGCAGGAAAATATATCTGGCAGAAAAATTGAAAACATGCAGCAGATATTTATACAGTGTAGCTTTGTGACAGGATATAAACAATTTAAGACATACAAAAAAACTGAACAGTTTATACTTATTTCTTCCTCTTTATCTCCTTTTGCTTATCTTCCTTTACTTTATCACCAGGCTGAGTGAATTTGATTTCCCTGTTTGGATTAGCTGCTTGACTCATTGTCATAGTCATATCAGCAGCTCCAATGATGTTGAGAGATGTATCCCTTGGCACAATAGCCTCTGGATGTAATTTCATATAATCATCTACATTGAAGAACTTATTAGCTTTTGCAAACCTGTTTAATTCTTCTTTCCTGTATTTTGATATTGTTGAGTACTATGAGGGATCCTTTCCTTCAGCTTTAGCCTTGTTTATCATAGATAATCCAATCAGTTCTTGAAACCTGGCCATTTCTAGCAGTAGTAGCTGTTTCAGGATCCTCAAAAGGAATAGGAGGAGATTCAAGCCTCTTTGGACTGTCAGATTTCTGAGATTCTGGAGCTTGTTGTAGATGTTGCTGAGGTTGTTGCTGTTGATGTTGTTGATGTTGCCTGCTTGAGGAGTACCTGTGCTGGCTGCTTCCAGAATGAGTAGAGGATCTACCCCGTTGTCTCTGATAAGTTTGATATTGGGTATATCTCTGAGAAGAAGTGCCTGAAGCAGCAGCAGCAGGTGGAGGAGGAGGAGGAGGATCTTTCCTGTATCTTTGAGAAGGTGGAGGAGGAGAGTATCTCCTACTTTTATTTATGTATTTCTACTGATTCTTGGACAATCACATCCAAGCTGGCATGCCCTTGTAAAGAGTGATATTTTGAAGAATATAATATGGGGTATCATGAGTTGGGTTTGGTTTTGGAGCAGCAGCTGGAGGGACTTTCCTTTTCTTAGCGATTTTCTTCTTGGACTTTGGCTCATCATCAGAATCATCTTCCTCATCTTCATCATCTGAAGATACTTGGGGATTATCATATAAAGCATTAATTTCCTTTAGGGCTTCTGCAGATATCAACAACTTTGCAACTTAAGGAGAAGCTGGAGATGGAGTTGGAGGACTATATACAACAGTGCTTTCAGCAACTTATTTATTTTCTTCTTCAATATCTGTCATGATCAACTCATCTAGATCAGGAGTGGGGCTATCATCCATCTTAAATGTTGGAGGAGAGATGGCTTTGGGAGGAGATGAAACAATGAAAGAATCTTCTCTTGGTGGATATGAAATAACTGGGGCCTCTATATTTGCAAAGCTGCCTCGAGTTGCATGATAGCTTTGGGGCGTATTGGAGAAGTATAAGAAACTATATCCATTGAAGGCTTAGGGCTGTCTTCTGGAAGAAAGTTTAAATAAACTGTATCAAAAGTATTTAACAGACTTAAAATATTTTCTGTGAGATTTATAATGTAATCACCAACAGTGTTTATTTCATCTATAATTGTCTCATCTAAATCCATATCAGATTCAATAATCAAATCAGCAGGAATAGCTGAGTCTGCTGCTGCTTCTGCTGCTGCTACTACTGCTGCAACTATTACTGCTCTTGCTACTGCTTCTGATGCTTCTGCTGGGGCTGGAGCTACTTCTTCATTGAGTATCTCGCTCTGCCTGATTTTAGTAAGCATTGGTGCCGGGCCCCTGACTGAAGAAGGAGGGACAGAGAGGGCAGAAATTTGAGCAGCAATAGATGAGATTGAAGAAGCAAGAGGTGAAATATCCTCTACTATGAGGTTTTTGATGAGGGGAGTGAGAATTGCCAGAAGAGGTGGAGTGAAGGAGGGTTCTAGTTGCATGAACTCATAAGATGTCTGAGTGGATACAGAAGGGTGGATGGAAGATGATGGTGGAGGGGAAGGTAGAGAATCTGACATTAGCTCATCTGGTAAAGATGGGGTATGAATGGGGGATGAAAGCAGATTGAATGATGGTAGGGATGACAGATTGGAAAGAGGGATATTAGCTACATGTTGTGGTAAAGGAGATGAAGGTGGTGATGGATTTGGTGTATGAGAGTGAATATAAGTTTGTGATGGAGTTGGTGTATCATGGAGTGATGGAGTTGGTGTACCATGTTTTGATGGAGTTGGTGTATGCGAGTGAATATGAGTTTGTGGATGATGCACTGGAGATGATGGAGGTGTAGGAGTATGGACTGTGGTATGAACTGGTGAAGAGAGATGAATTGGGGAGGCTGGAGGAGGTGGAGGTGGAACATCTTCAGCAAGGTGGGGAGTGGCTGGAACAGCCCTTGTACACTCAGAAGGTCTGGAGGAAAAGGATTCCTTGGTTGGCTTAGTTATCCTCCTTTCCCATCTACCAAGCAGGGCAGAGGTACGCCACTTGGAGGCATTGATGAACACTGGTGTAGTGACCAGATGTCCTTCTGCGTTCTCCTGCAGAAATATCCCCAGAATTCTGCCAAAGCAGACCTCTTTCTTATTGTTTTTCTTTTTAATCAAATCAAACAGCAGCTTTCCCCAATTTGCTGCTTTCTTCTCGACTAGGGCACTCATCACCATGAACTGGTGCCTGGTTATGTAGTCGTGGCGGTGTGTTTGCCCAGCAGTACCTTGCCGACTACGTCAGCCAAGAACTTGTACTCAGGAGACAAGTTCTTCTTCAGCAGTTTGTTATAGTAGTCGCTAGAGTAACCCATCTTGGTCAGCATATTAGCATACTCCTCAGAGTCCATTTCAATTTCTTCTTCACCATTTAACAGATCGAAAATGTCGGTTAGTACGGAATGAGAGAGGGTAACTGGATTACCAGAAATTGATCCAGTCATATTATCTTCTTCTAGAGTTGTAGATGTATACACCCATTCTTTGGCCTCAGTCATCACTATCTTGATCCTCATTATCATGAACTATTTCAGATGCCGTTCTTCAAACAGCTTCAGGATTTCGACGAAGATGGCATCAGAGAACTGGAAGGAGTTGAAATCGATGTCAAAGCCCACATCAAATTTCATGGAAGAGAGAGCGCTTGCTTGAATCGCCATGAATGCACCTGCAAGAGAAAAGCAGAGATCAAGTGCAAAGGGAACGGAAAGCGCGGGACGGAGGTCGAATAAAAACCTAGATATAAGGTTTATTTTTCAGAATATGAATCGACAAACTCCGTTCGGCGAGAAATTAAAAATTCTTCGAGCTGAGGTCGACGAAATATTTGGTTGTCAAAAGAATTCGTCGATCTCTGTCAGAAGATGTGAAAACATTTCGTCGAGCTCTGTTCGACGAAAGATATCTGAAGCAAATTCGGCGATCTCCATTCGACGAATGTCTCTAGAAACTTTCACAGTTCGTCGATCTTCGTTCGACGAACTTCGAAAAATTCGTCGACCATAGATAGAAATCAAATTAAGTCTTCTCCATTTATCATACCAAGTTGATTTATGAAGAACAAATGATTCCTCTCATCCAAAGGTTTGGTGAAGATATCTGCCCTTTGTAAATCAGTGTAGATATAGACAAGATTAATTTTATTTTTATCTACACACTCTCTTATGAAATGATGTCTAATGTCTATATGCTTGGTCCTACTGTGATGGACTAGATTTTGTGCTATGGATATAATACTTGTGTTGTCACATAATAGAGTTGAATTATTTACGTTGAACCCATTGTCCAGGAGTTTGTTCTGAATCCACAGCATCTGGGAACAGCAATTGCCAGCAGCTATATATTCTGCTTCAGCAGTTGATGTAGACACAGATGACTGCTTCTTGCTAAATCATGAGACTAATCTCATACCAAGGAACTGACATGTTCCTGAGGTACTTTTTTTGTCTACTCTGCATCCAGCAAAATCAGCATCTGAGTATCCAGTTAACTAACACTCTGACTTAGTATGATACCAGAGTCCTAGACTAGGACAACTTTTTATATATCTCAAAATTCTTTTTAAGAAAATTAGATAAGATTCTTTAGGGTTCACTTGGAACCTAACACAAAGACATGTAACAAATATTATGTCATGTCTGCTTGCTGTAAGGTATGTAGGGATCCAACAATGCCCCTATATAATTTCTGATCAACAATTTTTCCATGTTCATCAGAGTCTATTACAACATTAATGTCCATGGGTGTTTTTTTTGCTGAGGCATCAGCCAACCCAAACTTTTTGAGAAGCTCCTTAGCATACTTAGCCTGGGATATGAAGATACCATCAGGTAGCTGCTTCACTTGGATACAACGGAAGTAGGAGAGCTCACCCATGCTACTCATTTCAAACTTTGAATGCATGAGGTCAGAGAACTTTTTGCATAGTTTGGAATTTGTAGACCCAAATATAATATCATCTACATAAATTTTACCTAACAATATTTGATTCTTATGGTGCCTAGTGAATAATGTCCTATCTACAATGCCTGTAGTAAATTTATACTCTATCAAGAAGCTAGCTAAGGTCTCATAGCAAGCTCTTAGAGCTTTCTCTAAACCATAAAGGGCTTTATGCAATCTAAAGACATATGAAGGATAAGTTGGAGAGATGAAACGTGGAGGTTGTTCAACATAAACCTCTTCTTTAAGTTCTCCATTCAGAAAGGCACTCTTGACATCCATTTGATAGACTTTAAACTTCTTGTAGGCAGCATATGCAAGAAAAATCCTGATTGCTTCTAACCTTGCAACAGGAGCAAAGGTTTGATCATAGTCAATACCTTCTTCTTGTATATAGCCTTGAGCAACAAGCCTAGCATTATTTCTCACAATTACACCATGGGCATCAAGTTTGTTTCTGAATACTCACTTGGTTCCAATTACTGGATAGTCTTTGGGCCTTGGAACCAAGTCCCAAACTCTACATGTCTAAAATTGATTGATATCATCTTGCATTGCAATAATCCAGTGGGTATCTTGCTCTGCATCATTTATTGATTGAGGCTCAACTTAAGAGATGAAACAGGCATGCATCACATCTTAGTTGAGTTGATGTCTTGTCTGTACACCTACTAACATGTCCCTAATCACTTGAGATCTAAGGTGATCCATTAGTGTGATAAGGTCAGTGGGTGGAGTTGGTTCAGCAACAACATTTGGAGTTAATTCCTCTTGTGGAATAATCTCTGTTGTTGAAGGAAGTTCCACTTCCAAAAATTCTTCTTCACTGTCTTCATCAACTTGTGGAGGATGTGATATGACCTCTTATGTAAGGTTTAACTCACTCAATTTCTCACACAAGTGAGGTACCTACAAAAGATCTGAGGTAGAAGAATCTTTCTCCTTATAATACATGTTAGCTTCATCAAAAGAAATATGTACAGATTCTTCCATTTTTAGGGATGATTTATTGAAAACCCTATAAGTCTTGCTAACTTGGGAATATCCAAGAAAAATTCTCTCTGTAGCTTTAGATTCAAATTTTCTATTCTGTTTCTTATTATTGTTATGAATGAAACATCTACACCCCAAAATTCTAAAGTAATCAATTTTAGGTTTCTTCCCTTTGAGTAATTCATAAGGGGTCTTGCCCTTAAGTTTGTGTATCGAACTTCTATTTAGCACATAGTTTGATGTGCTCACAGCCTCTGCCCAAAATGATAGGGGCATGTGTGCATATGCAAGCAATGTTCCTGCAGATTCAATGAGGGTTCTATTTTTCCTTTCTGCTACCCCATTTTGTTGAGGAGTTCTAGGAGCAGAGAAACAATGCCTGATACCTTCCTCCTCACAGAATCTTTGCATGGGAAGAGATTCAAACTCAGTACCATGATCACTTCTGATCAATGCAACTGGAGTAGAATACTCAATCCTTATGCTCTTAAGAAAGTCTGTACGGACTTTAAAGTTATCTGACATGTTTCTCAAGAATAACACCCATGATAATCTAGAGAAGTCATTTACAATAACTAGAGTGTAAGACTTCCCTCCTAAGCTTTGTACAACAATGGGTCCAAAGAGATCCATATGTAGCAAGTACAGAATCTTAGGTGAGTCACTCTTATTAATTGACTTAAAGTTATTTTTAGTTTGCTTACCTTCTTGACAAGCCTTGCATAGGCTTTCCTTCTTGTAGGGGCCAGAAGGCAATCCTCTGACAAGGCTGTCCCTAGATAGCTTAGAGATGTTCTTAAGGTTAACATGACCTAGTCTCTTATGCCAAAGAATATTGTTATTACTAACTTTATTGAATAAGCATAGTTATGAATTAGCAGAGTTAAAGTTTACTAGGTATGTGTTTCCTTGTCTACAACCTGTTAAAACAGTTTGGTTATTTGAAAAAAATGATACATTTGGAATTATTAAAGCAAACATGATAACCTGCATCACATAACTAACTTATGGATATTAGGTTATGTTTGAGACTATTTATATATGCCACTTTTTTGAAAGTGACGGCACCACTGTTGAAGTCTCCATAGCCTTCAGTTTGTCCAAACTTGGAATCTCCAAAGATCACTATTGGACCCAGTTTTGCCTTTAAATTAATTAGTCTATCCTTGCATCCAGTCATGTGCTTTGAGCACCCACTATCCAGATACCACTTATTTTGAGTGATAGGATAGTTCTTCACATGCAAGGAAACAATTTAGATGTTCTTGACCCAGGTCACCTTGTGTCCTTGTTTCTATTCATAAGAAAAACTGGAAATGTAAGAATATTCAGGTTGGCTTTTATACCCTAAGGGGTGAAATCTTCTGGGAGGAATTATCCATTGGGTGAATTGGTTGATATTTTCCCTAGGTTGATTGAGGTGATTATAATACTTTCTATGGGAGTTGAAGTTTCTGTAAGATTGATCTGGGATCAACAAACTCTGGTACGTTCGTCGACCTGAGTTCGACGAATAGGGATAAGATCTTTGATCTCTGCTCGAAGAATGAAAGTATTCATTCTCAGGGCACCAATATCGTCAATCTCTGGTCGACGAACCAGACTGGTTTCATCGATCGTGGATCGATGAATAACTATTATTATAGTTGGCATTCAGAGTTCGTCGTTCTAAGGTCGACAAACAGTACATGTTTCGTCGATCAGAGTTCGACGAAAACTGCTGAACATTGTTCTAGTTATTATTTTTCTTATTCTTTCTTCTTTTCTTATTCATGTGTGTAATTTCATTTTGATTAAGATTGTTATCTTCTACTTT
Organism: Platanthera guangdongensis; assembly: GCA_039583875.1. Taxonomy (NCBI): domain Eukaryota; kingdom Viridiplantae; phylum Streptophyta; class Magnoliopsida; order Asparagales; family Orchidaceae; genus Platanthera; species Platanthera guangdongensis. The sequence goes on along the minus strand of CM077150.1, from coordinate 239,662,755 downwards.
CTCCTTACTCTTTTTAAAAATAAATTTTATTGGGGTGGTTAATATGTTTTTCTGAATGAGTGGGGGTAGGCTTGATGAATCACCCATGCCCAGCATGCGATTAAGTCTAGCATTCACTGTGCAAGTCATGTCCATCAACTTGATGCTTCTCCCATTCAGGGATTCTTCAAGTTTCCTTGCCTCAGTCAATTCAGATTTTAAAGATATAATTTGTTCACTTGCTAGGGTTAGTTCATCTTTTAACGTAGTATTTTCAGAAATCAAATTTTCTTGATTAGACAGTCTTTCCCTAAGCATTTTAATTTCTTTTTCAGAGTTAATTAAGTTTATATACATGGTTTTAAATTCAATTTTAAAACTATCAGAGTTATAATCAAATGATGATAGTACCTTATCAGCTTCTAATTCTGAAGCTTCTTCATTATCAGATTCTTCTTCATCATCTAATGGGCTGGTAGAGGCATTGATGACCATGGGTCAGACTTCCCTGACCTTTGCCTCTTCTTCCTCTTCACTGTAACTGGAAGATGTGGATTCCTCTTCTGTGTCACTCCAGGTATCAACAATAAAGCCCTTCTCCTTTCTTTTCTATTTGTTGGAGGAAGGCCTTTTGTATTGTTGTCTTCTAGAGTCCTTCTCTCTTCTTCTTTCTTTCTTCTAATTCTCTAGACATTCTGAGATAAAGTGTCCAGGTTTCCTGGACCTAAAACACACTATTTCTTTAGTAGGAGTTTTATCATACCTGGGCTTATCATCCTGCCTGGATGATTTTCTCCTGAAATCTTTTCTTGCCATTTTGTAGAATCTCTTGGCAAAGAGACTCATTAGTTCCTCATTAACTGTTGAAGCTTCTATCTCTTCAGCAACCTTAAATGCTATATTTTGCTCCTTTCTTGCTGGTGGAGGAGTTCTTTATTCTGCAGCTTCTCTAGACTTTATCAGCTGCTCATAAGATTTGAGATATCCCAATAGAGATTCTGTGGAAATCTCATTTAAATTCCTGGCCTCCTTGATTGGCCAGATCCTGGAATCTCATGAGCTTGGGAAGCACATGAGGATCTCATCATTCACTTCAGTAAAAGTGATGTCCTTGTCTAAAGTCTTCAACTCATTGATTATTGAGCTCAATCTATTGTACATGTCAGCAACAGATTCTGACTCATGCTTCTTGAAGTTCTCATATTGGGAGATGAGAGTTGATCTTCTATCTTCCCTCTTATCAGCAGAACCAGCTACCATCTGGTTAAGAGAGTCCCAAATAGCCTTGGCTGATGTGCATTCAGCCACCTTCTGGAAGGTGTCATAAGACATAGTCTGAGCCAGAATGTTCATGGCCTTTGCATCAGCAATCCTGGCCTTCTTCTGAGCTTCAGTCCACTCAGGTGGTGGAATAGTATGTGTGCTTCAAGTTTATGTAGATGTAGATGTAGATGCAGATGGTTGAGGAGGGCCTGTAAAAATAGAATTGTAGATGTCCTCATCAATGGAATCCAGATAAAGTTTAATTCTTGACTTCCAGATGGCAAACTTATTCAAGTTGCACACTAGAGGTATGGTGCTTGCATAATCCTTGTTCTTTGACATGCTGTGAAAATAATCCTAAGAGAAATAAAAGGTCTGATCTAGCACTGAATCTTTTGGTTCAAGGGTTAGCTTGTATAACCAAAGAAACACGGCTCTGATACTAATTGAAAGGGAGGGTTAGACCTGATATACTCTAGAGATGGGGGGGGGGTAAATAGAGTATCTTGAAAATTTCTTGCTGTTAATAAAATTATCAGAGTAGAGCAACTAATATTAACAGTAAGCAAAGGAGCAACCTAAGATAATTTAATCTAACACAACCACAACAAGACTAAACTAACACAGCCACAATAAGAACAAAAAGAAAGAGGGAAACCAGATAACACGAACTTTTATAGTGGTTCCCCAACCTGGGTAAATCCACTCTTTTACCACCCGGGTAGGAATCCACTAGCAGGTTTTGATCAGGTGACTGTCATCAATGAGCTTTTGAACAGGTGCTCAAAATCCAACTCAAGTCTTTTGATCAGAAGACTTGCAATGAGCTTTGCTTCAAGGTGTAGGTCTTCTATCTTCAGCCTTGATTTGAACAGATCCGGGAACTTCTTGACTGATAGAAGTTTGTTGTCCTTGAAGAATCCTGGAGTGAAGATTGAAGAAGACTCTTGATTTGGAATGAATGTTCTTCTTCTTCTTCAGCAATGTCAAGGTGAAAACCAGATTATTTTTTGTACAAAGAAGGATTAGAATGTGGTTGTTGAACTTCTCTGTGTGCCTTGTATTCTTTTTCTAGTCTGGACTATCTTGTTGTCGAAAAGAGAGAGAATCTCTTTTATATGATCAGTCGAATTTTCTCATTTGAATTTTTGAATTCCTTTTTCATTAATTGCTGACGGCCTTGTGAAAGAAATACGGCTGGATAGAATATCTGCATTAATGGATTTCCCCAACTGTCCTATTTAAAAAGGCAAGTAATAATCCTGATGAATACCATAATCATTGTTGCTTCTAACAGTTATATTCAAAGAATATTAAGCATTGATTATTCAGGAATTACTGTAATGGAATAAGGACAAAAGAAGGAAAAATCCAAGTCTGGATCTGCACAGATATCGTCGAGAAAAGAACACATTTCGTCGACCTGAGTCCAGAGATTGTCGACCAGAGAAATCATGTTCGTCGACCAGATAATTCCTGTTTGTCGACCTGAGCACCAAGTTTGTTGACCTGAGAACAACTAACTGCTTTCTGATAAAACTTGCCAATTCTGTGCTCTAAGTTAGTCGAGCTGATAACATAACTTCGTCGACTGGAGTTCAGAGAAAGGATTCTGGACTTAGAAAGTTGAAGTTGAACTTCCAGAAATCGTCGACCTGAACTCGAATATCGTCGGGCTCAACTCAGAGAATTGTCTCTGAGTTCGTCAAGCTGATCACGACTTTTGTCGAGCTGAGTTCGACGAACATTGAACTCACTTTCCTGAATCTTGATTTTTCTCTAAGTCTGGAGTCTTCTGTAGTCTTTTATTGGCTGGTCCATGCAATGTTGACTCTAAGGACATAACCTAAACTCTAGGACACAGACATGACCCTGACTATACATGTTGGGTCAATAATCCTAGTTAGTGAACCTAGCCCAGATCAAACTAGGGATCCAATAGAGGAGACACTTGAACACATTTGTCATCGGCTTGATAGAGACCGTATCCTCGAACCACTGCAGGTGCTGGAGAGGGTCGTCTTTCATGGTATAGTAAGTCATGTCAGGCTCCCTAAACCCCTCGGGAACTGGGGTTGAGATAATCAACTCGTTGAAAGGTGTTCCCTTGCTTGGCGGTCTCACGTGCTCCACTCACGTGACCTACTCGCCTAGGAGGCTAGCACTCGTCAGGCTGGAGAACAACTCCTGGCCGGAGAGGTCTCGCTCGACCCCATCTCCCATCCTCTACTTCCCTGGCCTTCTTCCTCTTATGCCTCCCTCCACTTCCCCTGGGTTCATCTTGCCTAGACCCCTAGGAGTCGACTCGTCGAGCGGGGGGGGGGGGGGGGGTTGGAGGTAGCTCCTGGGGGGTTGGAGTGAAACTGTCACCTTGAGGAGCAATACTTCACAGCATCTCCATGATCCCTTGGATGGACGCCATGAATTCTTCTCTCCCTACATAGGGTGTTGGGTTGGGGGTCTCGCGGGAGTCATCACTACCTCCCTGATCTCCAGTCATGGCACTCTCCTGGGATCTTCTGTGTTGTTCGCTGTCCACGCTCACCGTACCAAGATGTTGAAATCGAAAATTCAGTCTCTGTGGAGTTCGGGGTCCCTAAAAAGGGGTGACCTCACACTTACTACACTCAGACAAATGTCACGGACCAAAAGCTCAAGAAACTAGGAATAGACCCTCAGCTCTAGCGTGGAGGTCCCACCTCACACCTGGAAGACTTTGGTGATCCCCTCCTCCCCAGCCAATGCTGAGCTAGGTGCCTTGGAGGATGAAGAAAGAGGATGAAGAAGTCTTGCCTTCCAAGGCACCCCTAAGTGTCTATTTTTAATTATCCCAAACCCAGGGACCAAAAGGTCAGAAATACCCCAAAGGCAAATAGGTCCCGGTCCAATAGAAAACATCCACACCCGGGGGGAAGAGGTAATTCCACCCCTAGGGGCACAACGGTAAAAACACGGCCAAAAGAGGTTCGGGGGTAAAAGGAGGCTAAACCATGCCCCCCACCTTCCCCGGGCACTTGAGGCGAGTGGGAGTTAAACCACTCCACTCCTTCTCCACCTTGGGTACAAGCGAGCGGGCGAATCCCGTAGAATTAGGGGGCAGGGGCCGAGACCCCAACCTCTAGCCGATCTCACCCCGCCAGGCCGGGGAGCAGGGGTGAGACCCCGGCCTCCGGCCGGTCTCGTCCTACCAGGCCGCGGAGCAAGGTCAAGACCCCGGCCTCCGGCCGGTCTCGCCCCGCCAGGCCGCGGAGCAGGGATGAGACCCCGGCCTCTGGCCAGTCTCATCCCGCCAGGCCACGGAGCATGGGAGAGACCCTGGCCTCTAGCCGGTCTCACCCCGCACAGGGCTAAGGTACTGGGGGCGGGACCCCGGCCTCCGGCCGATCCCACTGCTCCCACCCCACACCTAGTAAGCCGACGCGGGTCCCGATCAACTCGCTGCACCCGCCCTATAAAAGGGGCCAGGGGGAGGCGGATTTTTCCTCACCCTACTAGTATATCCTGCAGATCCAACCAAAAATGGCCTCTAAGAGTGTAAAACTCCCAAAAAACTTTAAAAAATGCACCAAGTCTCACGCCACTTTTGGGGGACCCTTTTCACAAATACGGGGTTGTACACTCCCTGGTTGTGCGGTCTACTTCTGGAGTTTGCGGAGACCTCTTATGCTGCGCGGTCTGGATGTAGAGATCGCATATGATGTAACGCGGATATGGCTTAGGTTGCATGATTGTCAGCTTAATTATTTAAGTCCACGCAGACTGAGGATGCTGTCTGCATGGCTATGTGGACTAGTGGATATTACCGCATAAGCGGATATGTGGTTTATCACTCGCAGTTTGATTCTGGTATCCTCACTCTTGTGCGGATAGATGGTACTAGTTTCAGGATGACGAATAGTTATCTTATTGCTATGGGCGGTGACCACACTCCCCTTGTCGCCTATAAATATGGGTTCCCAGCTCATCATATTTAACGGGAACAGTGAGAACTCAGCTCGCGCTTTGAACTTGCTGTTAGCTTTTTCTAACCGAGAGATTAAGTTAAGTTTACTTGTACTGTGCAAATTGTGTGGCTAACACTGGGTGACTAGGCAACTTGTTGGAAAGCTCAATGTACATCAGTTTACGAATAACAGTCTGTGGTATACAGTAGGGGCGGTTAGTGCAGCCAATATTCTTCTTCCTCGGGGTTGTGGAAAGTTCAATCAGTTCACTCGGTCTCAGAGGGTAGACTGTTTTCCCAGTTAATCAGCATTCAATAACAAGGCAGTCTGCTCGGCTTAAGTTGTGGCCTAGCAGCTTGGCGGTTTCGGCGGACAGGCCTAGCGGTTAGCAGTTTGGGTGGTTACTATTGTCAGTCCGCCGGTTTCCCTTGCTTATAATTTTTTTCTTCCATCAGGTGCATTGTGAATCATGTCTCGCAATGTAAACTTCGTCCGATAAAGAAGATTGTTAATTCCATAGTGTCTCTTATGCTTTTGTTGATACTGGTTTTTTACTTGGCTTTGGTTTGGTTGAGTGTTCCTGCGACCTTGCTCGGCTTCTGAGAAATTTTCACATGATATTAGAGTGGTGTTGAGGAGTTATTAGATGATAAATCTCAGAGGTGTGCTATCCTTGAAAAGTTCAAGTAAATCATGGTTAAGCAATGGAAGCTAATTATGCAAGAGGTCTTAGAATTGAGCTCTTAACGCAAACCAACTTTAAGAAGTCGTGGTCTTGCATGAAGAGCTGTCTTCTTGGTGAGGACCTTTGGGAGGTCATCGGTGTAGACAACATGCAATAGGTGGTTTCTACTACAGGGAATGCTGAGGCCATGAGAGCTTGGATGAGGACAAATGCTAAGAAAGAGTTCACTCTAAAGCAGGCTATTTCACTGGAGCTCTTTGACCACATCATTAGATGTCGGTCGGCTGCTGAGATCTGGACGGCCCTGGATGGTCTGTTTGACAGGAAGAATGTAGCAGGACTATAGTTCTTGGAGAATGAGTTGGTGAAGGCCACTCAGGGTGATCTGTCCATATTTTCCTTCTTTCTGAAGATGAAAAACCTCTGTGCTAAGATATCAGCATTGGACCCGGAAGAGCTTATCTCAAAGACGAAGCTGAAGAGGCACATCGTTCGCAGGTTTTAGAAGGAGTATGTTGCCTTCGTGACATCTTTGTAGGGATAGGGCAAATCGGCTATCATTGCTCGAGTGGGAGAACATGTTAGCTTCGCAGGAGAACTTGACAAGCCAAATGGCTGAAGTATATATCTCAGGGGGAGAGAGCGATGTTCTTTAATCTGGAAAGAAGAAGATATAGGACAAGAAGAATATGTAAGACCGCCTTTTTTTTGCACCGGGTCTTATGCTTAGAATTGCCCCTTTGTGGTGATACTAACCCTCGAGAAGGTCGCCACTACAAAACGTCGATTCTACCGGAAAATTCCTAACCATGTACCGCAGAAGAAATAGAAGAAATCATATATATATAACAAGTCCACAATCACAATGATATATAAATATATCCGCACAATGTAAAGCTGAAAAAAAAAGGGCTCATGCCTAGTATATAAGATCCTCACTACAAAATGCTTACAGAAGAAAAACTACTAATAATTAACGGATCCCGTGGCTGCTGCTCCTGAGTTAGGCTGGCTCACCTCCTCCTGCACCGTAATCTAGTTGTGTTGGGTCTCCTGGTGATGCACCCTATCTCGCAGCCGGAGTCCCTATTGTTATGCTCATCAGTCCGTTAGTCGAAAAGACTAAATCTTGGTCCCCCACCCCTCCCCAGTGACTCCTAGGCACCGTGCAGGGGGGGGGGGGAGGATGAAGAGAAAGGTATTTAAAGTGGAGAGTAAACAAGAGTAGGTGATGGTGGCTCTAGCTACCATATGCGAATAATATCTACCACAATATTTACAGGTGTATATATGAAATTATAAGTAAAGAAATGGCACAATGAAAGAAGTAACATGAAAAAATGGTAAAGAAACCCACTATCAACACAGAGAAAGTAACCTTTGTTTATAAGAATGTCCATACAAACCTATAAATTACGTGGTCAATTTGCAAGGTCTAACATATAAAAGATCTCATAATAATTTATATGTTAGGGATATAAGTTTTATGCAATATTATGTATGATATGAAGTGCTATGCATGTTAAATGATATGTCTCACCCAAGTGAAACTTACACACACGACTTTATGCGCACAGACCTTTAGTTCCCTCATTTAGGGTTAGCTAAACTCTCAAGTACCTCTCGTAGTGGCAAATAGAGGCAGTGAGTTGGGCCTCCCCACTCCTTGATCGGTATTCACACTACCTAACCTATACTATGCGTACTACTCAATACACCCACAGTCAAGTGTTACAGAGTCTCTTGTATTGATGCTGGCAAATCCGCTAGTCTTTTCTTGTCTAAGTGAACACTTACACTTGCCGAGTCAATGTATCGACATCGGTGTGAAAGACCGTCCAATATCGAGGACCCACCACTTTAATGCACAAGCACACATGCTAATAATGAGTTCCCGAGCCATCGACTTACCAGACTAACCCATCCATTCCATCAAACCCCAAGCCCACCACTCGCAATACTAAACCAAACAATCCTCCCATAATAACGGGGTGATTGAATGTGTATGATGATAGTTTATTAATAGGTAATCTTTTAATCCGCTTATTTCTACAGTTTAGGGTTAACCTTGGACTGTCCTGGCCCTGCCCAGTGAAGAGCTCTCGAGGGCACAAGGAACTACGATGGGATGAAGCACAAAGTTTTCTTTCTCAAGGCACTTACTTTTATCGGTATCTATTCATTGCCAAACCCCTCCACATATTATACTTGAGCTAACCCAAAGTAAATTACAACTTTAGGGGAGAGACGATACATCGTCGGCCCCGAGCACAACTCTATCTCCTTAGTATTCAGGCTACCAAGCACTTGGCCTTATGGGGGGCCTCATTTAGTCTCCACAAAATTTAGGTGCATCAGCTATGTTACCACCCCATATGAAGCCTACAGCTCAATCTTAAATACATCAAATTACTATATGCAGACCACATGAACTAGATTGAGCGTGTGAAAGGGAATTCTCAAATACTTCACCAAAAACCCTAGAATTATTTCTAGGGGTCTATCATGATATGTTGTGCTTTAATCCAAAGATTTGTATTTTTCCTAATTTATTCAGCCTTTATTATAATTTTCCTAAAATCATGCCACTTGTGATTTTGAACATGAGGTACAAGTTTTTGATATGCAAAGTTGTTAATAAAATTTCTACAACAACATATTGGATAAACAACAACAAGGTATAAATTTCATAATTTTACAAAATGATTTCTATCATAAATCACAATATTGAACATTTGCTCAAAACAGAATTAAGTAAAGGAAGTACAAAGATTTATTATCCAAAAATTATGATAAAAGTACTAGAGGACTATAATGACCAGAAAGGTTCACTGACCAAATTTCATGATTTTCAAACTTCATTTATCCACATAATTAATTGGATAAATAAAATTAAACCTAGGACAATTAGTGAATGAACCACTGCATAATTTCTTCCAAATATTATAACAAAATTTGCAGAGCATCATGATGACCTAAAAAGTTTATTGGCCAAGTATCATAATTTTCAATTACTTAAATATTGCTAAAACCAATTTATTTCTCAGGACAATAATAATTAAAACTATAAAGGAGGTACTGCAATTCTCCAACTACAATTCATAATAAAAACTGCAGAGATTTATAACATCAGTATAAACCCATTATCCAAATTTCATGATCTTTCAATATTGTATGGACGTGTATTTTGCACTTGAAAGGAATGTTCCCATTCTAAGTAATAATTGTTTAGTGAGGGGAACTAGCTCTAAAATTCCAATAAAATTATCCATGGTATTTTTTCATACTATGAAACTATCTACAAAGTTTTGTGTCAATCCTTGGAAATGTGACCATATTTCTTTCATTAGCCCATATAGGAAACCCTAAGGTTTGAACAAGGATTTCAGGGTATTCCAACCATAAATCCCCTAAAATTATTCGTGAGGGTGTTTAATGTGATGACAAGGCAGTGGACAAAGTTTCACCTTATTTGGTTGAGGGATGGTCACTCAACTCCACTAAGTGCTCTTTTTGAAGAACTATGCTTTATTTTCTCTGGGTGACCATCTTTGATCACTAGTTTACCTCATCAAATCAACCGCAAATTGGCTAAGATTTTTGTCATGGACATATAATGACCCCTCTGGTCATCCACGAGAGATTTGGGTAAATAGTGGTCCATAGTCCCTATATTTATCCCATGTATGATTTATTAAATTATTACAAAACTATGGAAAAATTACCCCTAAAAATTCTAATTTTTGGATATGATGAAGTTCATGGATAGACCAGCCTATGGTCAAATTTTAAAGCCATTTGACTAAGTGAGCCACTAGGGGTACTTAGTTTAAACTCTGGTTAGCCCTTGGGACACCTTGGACCAAAATGAGTGCTGATGGAAAACCAGTGGGCCAAATTGGATGATTCTAATTTTGTATTAAACTAGACCTCAGGAGCGACTTTATTTTGTTGGGCACTTCTACAGAAGAGATGTCTAACTATTTTTAATAATTAAAACCATTCATAGGAAATAGTGTGACAAATCATATAATCTATATTTTAATAAATTTTTCATCCCGAGTATAACAGATCGAGCCCGATCTGACGGCCTATGGTCATCGTCCCCAATAGATGGACAGTACACATTTGCATGCCCTCTCCTAGCCGGCCAACGCCACCACCACCTTCGTCGAGGTGGTGGCCAACATTTAACGTCGGCTTGCTAGTCGGAGGTTACCCGAACAGAGGTTTAGGGTAGGAAATATAAACTCAAAAACGAGCCCTTTGGTAAGCTCGATCCAAGCCCAATTAGGCTCGATTCAAGCCCCAAATAGATTGAGATCTATGCACTGGAGAAGAGGCAGAGAACTGGACCTGATTGGTGGTCGTTTGCCTTACTGACCGACGATTCTCCATGGCTGTTCAAGTGGTTTTTAGTGTCATGTCAATCCTTGCTTAGAAGGCTCAATTCCTTCAACAAAAGTGGGGGATTTCATCCTCTTCAACTCATGATGGCGATAAAGAAGTCAATTTGTGGAGAGGGAGGGTTAGGCCATGAATGGCCATTAATGGCCATGAATGGAGGTTTTCGGCCATTTCAAAACTCTTGAAATTCTGCCTCTAGGAGGCCGGAAAAACCCATCCATCTTCTCCAAACTGATCAAGGGCAATGAATGAGGCCATTAAAGGAGGATTGAGCGCCCCATGGCCTTCGAAAGCCATGAATGTTCCTCTTTCTCTCTCCTAAATTTGGGGAAAACTTATATTTTATCTCTCCTAGTCATCCTCTCCAAAAAAGAGTGGTATTATAGGTAATTTTCATTTGTTTGTAACTAATGGTTCCTCATAATTGGGTCTAGCCCAATTGGATTGGGGCTGGGTTCAACTATAATGCCCCGAAACTCAAAAAAGGGGCGGGTGGCATTTTGAGAAAAGTTTGAGACTTGGTAGGGTTCACACGCCCTGGGACACGGGCATGTCCCAGGGCCGTGTCGTGCTCGGGTTCGACGGTGGTCGTGTGGTCGACGAAATTGCAGTTGACGATCGTCGATACAGTGAACACAGCCTGATACACGGGCGTGTCCCAGGCTGTGTCCTGCTCGGGTAGTGAGCTGTGCTGTGTCAGGGGTGAAACACGACCTGGAGCCCACGCGTGTTCAGCCTAACACAGGCGTGTCAAATTTGACACGGGCATGTCACGTACCCATGTTCTCTTCGGGTTGGTTTTGGTTATGTGTAGATGGAGGAACACGCCCCGCTATACGGGCATATACTGGACGACACAGGGGTGTCAATCCTGACACGGGAGTGTCGAGAGCACGTGTCATTTTCGGGATGCGACGGTTTCAGCATCAATTGAGGCACACGGCCTTGGACACGAGCATGTCACAAGCCGTGTTCGACCCAGGTTTTGGATTTTAAGTGCGAATCGTGGCCGTCCATTTCCTTCTTTTGGGATCCAATGGCCCAGGGATATTCTTGTTGGGATATACCTAGGAATAGGGTTGGGAACCCTCATTATTTTTGGGTTTTGTCTTTCTAGGAGTTCTAGAGAGATGGGAGAGCAAGGAAGAAGAAGGAGGAGAGATTTGGCCGTCGGTGGAGCTTCGGAGCCCCAAATCGCAAACCGAGTTCGGATCTACGGAGGCGAGGACGTTGCAGTGCTTTTCATCCTCATAGATCTTTATGGCGCCAAAGATAAATGCTAGGGTTACGATTCTCATCTTGGACATGTGAAGTCCTCTTTCTTTCTGCTCAGGAAACCCGCTCTCGCGAGTATGCGGTGAGTGTGAGGTGTTCCTTCGGGTGGATATGAATAGTCCCCTCGTGTTTTGCATGTAGAGTCCGGAATCAAAGTACGGACATAGGCATGGTGTGTGAAGCCTACCCGGACAAGTTGGTCTGGATCGGTAATGTTTCATTATGCATGGATAGCCAGAGAAGACTCCGTGTCAATGGTTGTTTTCGGGTTTTCTACATGGTAGATTGCAATAGGGAACCTTGGGGACTAACTCCAAGGTGCACCCGAAAATCTGGGCAGAAGCGAGATTCTGCCATCTTGGTGGCCTGGGAGCCAACTTGCACATAACTGGGTTATGTAATATATGTTATTGGTTTGGGACTCGGGGAAACTTGACCTGCGCATATTGCTTAAATTGACGTTGCGGTGTGAGCAACGTGTCAGGCGGAATCGTACCCGCTCTATGTTGTTCAGTTAGAGAGACCTATGGTACGTGATACTCGTCGTTGGCATAGATGGAGGGTCTTAGGCATAGGCCGGTAAGACTATAATGCTCACGAGTTTTTCCGTTCCAAGGGGCGGTGTTGAGACAACGGATTTTGACCGTGTTCATCGAGAATGTGCCCTTTGAGCACAAGGTGTGTGGCCGTGCGAGCCTACTCCTGTGATGTTGTGTAATATCACTACTGTTAAGCTATGCTAATAAAGTGCAGGTAAGGAGAATCGCCGCCCCGAGTTTAGGTGCGGGGTCATTATAATTTGGTCAGCTTTAGCTGACCGTTGCTTTTGTTTGCAACCGCTTCGGTGGATTATTGCTTGCAGGTGCTGCAGAGCATAGTGGCAAATAGCGGGCAAAAGCCCTTGTTGCTGAGCCGGCCTTCGAAGGCCTAAATTTGAGTGTTTACTTTTATTCTCATGTGTGACCGGCTTGCGTGCTGAGGTTTGGAAGACACTTTTATTTGAGTAAACTCTTGGAAGGCCATAAGGCCAAGTACTTGTGTATTTGTACATTCATTCATGTTGGGTTTATGTAGTGGACATTCATGCTATGGTTGGGTTCTTTATTTGCAACTTTTAAATTTCTTCCGCTAGAATGTACTCTGTGTAGGATGTTAGTTTTTGGAAGGATGGTTCCATTGTGTAACCCTTCGGTCTGTATGTGGTATATGGCGTCGGGCCCTGGCCGGACCTACTGCTATATGCTATTCGACGGATAGAGGGTGTTACAATTTGGTATCAGACTACTGTTTTCGGTCAACTTAAATGAATTCGTGGGCGAATTCTTTTAAGGGGTAGTGAGCACATGTGTATGCGTCATCATTATAACATAAAAGAACCCATGAAGGTCCACTTAGGAATGAAAATACAGATGTGTGAGAAACCTGCGTGTTATTATAATTGCTTTTTTCAATTTTATTCGGTCACTTAATGGTGTTTTGTACAACTATAGGTGACCGGGAATGGTGTAAGGCCGTCAGAATGCTCGCTTTCTAAGGAATACAGTGCACCCAGCGACGTGCTCGAGACCCCTCCTTCGTTTGAAACCATAAGAAGGGACGTTGAAGCGATGTTTGCTGTGACTAATGCACAGCTTGGAAGGAGTGTGCAACCCTTTGCCCTTATGTGGCTTCAACGCCGAGTAGCGTGATGGAGCAAATGACATTTGGTAGACCATCGGGTCAGTAGTTGAACATGCGTTTAGTGCAGGGAGCGCACTCAGTTGACGAATATCTGCAAGCATTTCTTATGATAAGCCTCTACCCATGCTTTGAGTTGGAGAACGAGCAGTCTATGGTCGATAGATTTTATAATGGTCAGCGTGGCGAGCTGCGAATTCTACTACTAGGACCAAAACTATTGGGATTCCGAGCATTGGTGGATTCAGCTAGATCTTTGGAAGTAGATTTGAGGAAGACTCACCAGATTCCAGTGAGTAGGGTTTCGAACTCTGCAAGTCCTTTGAGAGCTGCATCCCGCAGAATGCTAAAAAATGGGGCTAGAACATCGACTAGCAAAGCTACTTACACTTGTCATACTTGTGGTAAGAAACGACACTTTACCCGAGATTGTTGGGATGGTTCTCAGAAGACAAAGAAAGCTATGTCAGGAGTAGTTGAGGACTCTAGTGCAAAGGAAACGGTGTTCAAAATGCCGAGCTCCTCAAAATCCGTGTTCCGTAAGTGGTATAATATGGATGGGACTTCGGGTCCAGCCCATTCTTCCAGTGTGTCGGGGGCGACTACGGGCCGAACCCCGGGCGCATGCTATAACTGTGGAAAGCAGGGACACTTTGCCCAAGACTATTGGAGGAGACGTCCAAAGTCCGAGAGGAAGCCTGGGGCAACATACAAGGAAAAGGGCAAGGCGGCGGAGTCAACCGCATCCCACTATGCTCCAGCACACCCTAGGGTGTACAATTTTGGCCTGCAGGATGACATAAAACAAGCGGACGTGGTGACAGGTATGAGTTAAATTTATAGAACTTTAGCTTTAAATACTTGTTTCCCTTGCGCGTGTTAGCTTAGGACTGTTTGTGTTAGGCTTTGTTTTTCTTTTAGATTTTTCGGCGAGAGCACCGTTCGATTCGGGAGCTTCGCACTCCTTTTTGTCCAAAGGATTTATATTGCGCATCGTAGTACCTCCTTTGATGACAAAGGAAAAACTGGATGTGTTGTTGCCAAATGGGTGCTCAATGTACGTGGGTAGAGTTTGTTGTGTTTAGTTATGAATTGGGAGTCAAGAGTTTGACTTGCAAGCGTCGCTACTGCCGATAGTAGAGTTCGATGTGATCTTTGGTATGGATTGATTCTCGGAGCGGCGGACATATATTGATTGCAAACGCAAGGAGGTCAATTGGGCTCTCATGATACGACTTTTGCGGGCTTGAATGGATCGAGCAAGACTTTGATGTCTGCTCTTCAGGTGTTTAAAGCGGCTTGTGCTTGTGTAGAGCTGTTCTTCACGCTAGTGGAGGCTTCAAAGCCTAACCCTACTTTGGACATCATCCCAATGTTATCTGAATAACCTGATGTGTTCCCTGGCGATCTCCCTAGAGCCCCACATTAGCAGGAGATAGAATTTACTATTGAGCTGGTGCTAGATGCCAAACATATGTCATGCTCTCCATATCGTTTAGTGCCTAAGGAGATGGTGGAACTGAAGGTTCAACTTCAGGAGTTGTTGGAATAGGGTTATGTGTGTCCAAGTTTGTCGTCTTGGAGCGCACCAGTCCTTTTTGTGAAGAAGAAGGATGGAAGCTTGCGACTCTGTATTGATTATCGAGAGCTGACCAAGTTTATGGAGAAGAATAAGTACCAGATCCCAAGGATTGATGATCTGTTCGATCAGTTAGTCGGGTCATCGGTGTACTCGAAATTGTATCTTAAGTCTAGGTATTATCAGGTGAGGATAAGAGAAAGTGATATCCCCAAGACAGCTTTTAGTATGAGATACGTGCATTATGAGTTTACGGTCATGCCGTTTGGGCAGACTAATGTGCCGTCAGTGTTCATGGATCTAATCAAAAAAACTTTCAGAGAGTACTTGGACCACTTTGTGCTCGTCTTCATCGACGATGTAATGGTTTACTCGCAGAGTGAGGAGGATCACTTTAAGCATCTGCATTTGTTGTTGGAGACGTTGAGGAGGAATCAATTGTATGCCAAGTTCTCCAAATGCGAGTTTTGGTTGTCCTCAGTAGCGTTCCTTGGTCACATAGTTAGTGGAGAGGGAATTGTGGTGGATCCGGCAAAGATTATTGTTATATAAGAGTGGTCTGCGTTGTCTACGGTAGTGGAAGTCTGGTGTTTTCTAGGGCTTGCCGGCTATTACAGGCGCTTCGTGGAGAACTTCTCGTGGATAGCATTACCCCTCACGACTCTGACGAGGAAAGAGCAGAAGTTTGTCTGGACGCCGGAGTGCGCACAAGCTTTCGAATAGTTGAAAAGTCGGTTGACCACCGCGCCTGTGCTGAGTTCTCCGAGTGGGACCAAAGGCTTTGAGATCTACAGCGATGCTTCGGGAAGTGGATTGGGTTGTGTCCTACTACAGCATGGAAGTGTTATAACTTATGGCTCCCGTCAGCTGAAGGTACATGAAAGGAATTATCTGGTTCATGACTTGGAGTTAGCGGCAATGATATTTGCCCTGAAGCTGTGGAGGCATTACTTATATGGGGTGAAGGTCGATTTCTATACCGACCGCAAGAGCCTGAAGTATTTTTTGGATCAGAAGGATCTAAACATGCGACAATGGAGATGGATGGAGTTCCTGGGGGACTACACATTCAGGATTCATTATGTGCCTGGGAAAGGCAATGTAGTTACGGATGCGTTGAGTCGCAGGGCCCCAGCTCAAGCTAACTGGCTGTCGGTTCATGACGAGCATTTGGTTCGGGAGTTGGAGGCATCGGAGATCTCTTGTATTGATAAGCAGACTAATGCCGAAGCGCTATTGATCTGGACTGAAGTTCTATGTGACATGGCTGATCAGATTCGACAGGCTCTAGATTTGGATGGCTACATGAAGCAAATCATGGTTGAGGCTTTGGATGGGTTAAATTCCCAATTTGATGTTATGGATGGATTGCTATGGAGGGACAGTCGTCTATGCATCCCAGATGTAGGCAAAATGTGGGTGGAATTGATGTACGAGGCTCATCACACCAAGTACTCGATTCACCCAAGGAGCACAAAGATATACCGTGATATGAAGAAATTATTCTGGTGGCCAGGAATTAAGAAGGATGTTGTACTTTATATGACGAAGTGTCAAACATGCGTCTTAGTGAAGGCGGAGTGCCAGAAGCCTGGAGGCTTCTTGAAGTCCTTGCCTATTTCGGAGTGGAAGTTCGATGATATTACTATGGACTTTGTGCATGGGTTACCAAGGTCGCAAAAGGGAAACAACGACATCTGGGTGGTCGTAGATCGTCTGACGAAAGTATCGCACTTCATTCCGCATAGGAAGGATGATTCTGTGAAGAAATTGGCAAAATTATATGTGGATAACATTGTTTGGCTTCACAGTGTGCCCCGCAGCATCGTGAGTGACTGAAATGGGCGGTTCATGTCCAATAACTGGAGATTGGTGCAGCAGATGTTGGGAACAAAGCTGTGTTTCAGCACGGCCTTTCATCCGCAGACGGATGGTCAGACTGAGAGAGTCAACATGACAATGGAAGATAAGGTTCGCATGTGCGTCTTGGATTTCAGGAAGCAGTGGGAAGATCATGTACTTGGTGGAATTTGCGTATAACAGCAGCTACTAGGCGAGAATTCAAATTGCGCCCTTCGAGGCCCTTTATTGTAGAAGATGTCGCACGCCATTATCGTGGTTGGAAACGGGTGAGTCGAAGCTATACAAGAGGAAAGAAGTGGAATATACAACCTCATTGGTACAAACCATTCGAGAAAGATTGTTAATCGCTCAGGACCGGCAAGCTAACTACTATAACACCTAGCATAGGAACGTGGAGTTCGTTGTTGGCGACTGGGTGTACTTGAAGATTAAGCCGTTCAAGGGTGTCTCGCGGGTACAGCGCTTGAAGAAGCTAAGCCCGAGGTACCTTGGACCGTTTAAGGTTCTGGAGCAGATTGGTGAAGCAGCTTATTGATTAAAGCTATCGACGGAACTAGGTGGTCTACACGATGTATTCCACATATCGGTGATGCGGAAGGCGGTGCAAGAGCCTTCACAAGTGATTGCGTTCGATCAAGTACTGGTCTGTAATGGGTTGACGATGAAGGTCAAGCCTGTTCGCATTGAGGACTCTGAAGTCAAGCGATTGCGTAACAAAGACATCAGAATGGTCAAGGTCCGTTGGCACAACTGCGGTTGGGAGGAGCTCTCGTGGGAGCGAGAGCAGACCATGATTGAGGATTACCCAGAGTTATTCCACTCAGGTACCGTTTAATTTTTGTATATCTTTTTCTTTACGTAATTTCGGGACGAAATTCTTTTAAGAGGGAGAGAGTTGTAATGCCCCGAAACTCAAAAAAGGAGTGGATGGAGTTTTGAGCCAAGTTTGAGACTTGGTAGGGTTACACAGCTTGGGACATGGGTGTGTCCCAGGGCTGTGTCGTGCTCGGGTTCGGCGATGGCCGTATGGTTGACGAAATTGCAGTCGATGATTGTCGACAAAGTGAACACGGCCTGAGATACGGGCGTGTCCCAGGCCGTCTCCTGCTCGGGCAGTGAGTCATGCTGTGTCAGGGGTAGAACACGGCCTGGATCCCAGGCGTGTTCAGCCTGACATGGGCTTGTCAAATTCTACACGGCCGTGTCGCGTACCTATGTTCTCTTTGGGTTGGTTTTGGTCCTATGTCGATGGAGGAACACGCCCCGCTACACGGGCATGTAATGGATGACACGGGTGTGTCAATCCTGACACGAGCGTGTCGAGAGCCCGTGTTCTTTTCGGGATGCGACAGTTTCGGCATCGATTGAGGCACACGGCCTTGGACACGGGCATATCACAAGCCGTGTTCTTCCCAGGTTTTGGATTTTAAGTGCGAATCGTGACCGTCCATTTCCTTCTTTTGGGATCCAATGGCCCAGGGCTGTTCTTGCTGCGATATACCCGGGAATAGGGTTGGAAACCTCATTCTTTTTGGGTTTTCTCTTTCTAAGAGTTATTGGGAGACGGGAGAGCAAGGATGAAGAAGGAGGAGAGATCCGGCCGCCTGTGGAGCTTCGGAGCCCCAAATTGCAAGCCGAGTTCGGATCTATGGAGGCGAAGACGTTGCGGTGCTTTTCATCTGCATAGATCTTCATCGCGCCAAAGAGAAATGCTAGGGTAACGATTCTCATCTTGGACATGTGAAGTCCTCTTTATTTCTGCATAGGAAACCCGCTCTCACGAGTATGCGGTGAGTGTGAGGTGTTCCTTCGGGTGGATATGAATAGTCCCCCCTTGTTTTGCATGTAGAGTCCGAAATTGAAGTACGGACAAAGGCATGGTGTGTGAAGCCTACCTGGACAACTTGGTCTGGATCGATGATGTTTCATTATGCATGGATAGCCGTAGAATACTTCGTGTCAATGGATGTTTTCGGGTTTTCTATGTGTGAGGTTTTCAATGGATCCCGTTCGGCACGACCCAAGCAAAGGTTGGGGGGGCCTTACACCTGGCTCGGGAGGAGTAGGTGTAGGCAACACCCCTTAGGTACGAACTCTACTCGAGACCAATTTCAACATTTTTGGTGCGGAGAGCGTGGACAGTAACCTACATAAGAAAATCTTGAGTTAAGTCCTATGGATGGATGGGAAGGAGAAGGAACTGATCAAGATAACCCATCGCCTCTAGTGGGGGGTCACAATTGGGATGTTTGAAGATTTCAAGAGGAAGGTCTTGCATACCCTACATCTAGCATTCACCACAATGGGTGAGTGCTCGACACCTGCCATCCCATTGGTCACGTCCCATCAGCTAAACGAGAATTCCCCGGCTCAGTGACTGGGAAGGAGTGACCATTGAGGGGGATAGCAAGATCTTGTTGGGCGAGAGTTGTTCCCCAGCCCAACAAGTGTTGGATGATCAAGAGAGATGACGGCGCGAGATATGCTACCTCTCCCATCAGGAGGGGGAAGTCCTTTTAGCGACCTGATTTTATCGGCCCCAATTTCGGAGGGGTTCCAGGAGCTAGAGATATCCTGCTACACTAGTAGAGAGGACTTGGTGCAAGACGTCCAGTGGTTTGAAGATGCAGTTTCCATCAGAAAGATGTCAAACGTCTTCAAGTGCCGACTCTTCGCAATCACCTACAAGGAGAAGGCGAGGGACTGGTTCCAATATGTTCCTCCATTTCGATCTATTGCTTTGAGGACCTACGTCGAGGCTTCCTGTTGAGTTTCTCGATATCTAAGAAGAGAAAGAGGGGAGCAGAGTTCTTGTTCACGATAAAGCATGGGGGGTTCTCCTATTCCAAGATGTACCATGGGACACCCTGATTCTGGATTTTACGCTTGGGCTATGTCAGGAATTCTTTAGTAAGGAGCTAAAGAGGGAGCCTCCTCTATCCTTTGAGGAATTAATGGAGAGGAAGACAAAGGAGATAGATGGAGAGTTGGTGAACAAAACATTGGCCAAAAGGTTAGCTAGGTTGGTGGAAGATGAGATAAGAGAGAAAGGCGAAAACTAGCAGTAAAATAAAAGGAGGAGAGATAAGCCCAAAGTTCAAGGATTTTAGGGAACTCAGTACGGATGGGGTCATCAAGAGCCAAACAACCGGCTGGCCTCGAGGCCGTAAGGAGATCTTGTACAGGGCTAGGGAGAGGATATCAAGGAGGAGGAAACTTTCATGGAGCACAGAGGTGATTCGACCCCCAGGGACGGAGGCCAGTCCAAAGGCCCCTCCTACCTCCCCCTAACAGTCAATGACTATAGGTAGAGGAAGAAGAGGAAGAGGAGGAGAGAGAGAGAGGTAATATAAGGGATGTTTTTACAGAAGGAGAAGGGAGTTGAGTGGTGTTGTCGTGTTGTGACAACTATCAAGAGGAGGGCAGTGCAACGACCACCTGTCTGAAGTTCTTGGAAGTAAGGAGGGCAAGAGTGTAACATCCCCATCCGTCACACAGCATAAAACAGAAGGTCTTGCCGGGGCCTGATGCCATATACCATGGACTGACTAAGGGGTTACTAAATTGAAATTATAATCCAATATTTTTTATCCTAACACAGAGTGTATTCTAGCGGAAGTAATTTAAAGGTCATAAATATAACCCAACAATAACATGAATGTCCGCTACCACAACTAGAAATGTAAAATAAATACACAAATAAGTCTTGGCCTTAAGGCCTTATAAGGTTTACTCAAATTAAACTATCTTGCATACATCCGCATGCAGGCCGGCCACACATGAGAAATAAATAAACAAAACGGGTAATTCGCTTTGGTTTTCAAGGGCCAGCTTAGCTATCCTGGGCTTCAGCCCGCTATTTCCCGCTTGGTTCAGCTGCACCTGTAAGCAACATTCCACCACAACGGTGGCAAACAAAAGCATCGGTCAGCATTAGCTGACCAAATTATAACGACCCCACCCCTCACCCGGTGTGGAGGTGCTCATTCCCTGCAAGCATTAGCATATTCACAATATAGCAATCAGAACGTGCAACTTAAGCACCATTCGCCATAGTTGTTGGCACAAATGGCCAATGCCCCGTGCTCTTAGGGCACATTCTTGGTGCACAGGACCTCAAGGGTCACACCTCCATTCTCTACGATGGTTAGCAATATTTGATCATTCTAGTCTTTTAGGTCCAAAGCCAAAGACAATGTCCCTATGGCTACGACAAAGTCATGGTGACTTTATATTCATAGTTTGACTTACTCCAAGTCGATCGACATAAGGTTAGGTGCAGTTCAATTATTTCCCAGGGCTCAAATCATCGTGCGCAATAAGCTATGACTCGGGTCAGCATACCCTTTCCCATCTGTACAATTCATAACACTGTTATGATCCTAGGCTAGCACTCACGGCCACCCAAGCTAAGCAGATTAAGCTCACGCTCCAAAAATATGACCCACGGGTCTCTGCGAGATAAGCCTCACAACAATAGCCCTTAGGTCTCCACGAGACAGGCTTCTCAACAATACATTGCTCACAGGGAGCTAACGTCGGTGGTAGCACTATCATCGTGCTGTAGGGGAAAGAGTATCTCTTCCTCCCCTTACTCGGGTGTTTTCCTAGATACTACCCCAATACTCTCAACGCAGTCATCTACAGACCCCGTGACTCCAAAAATCTATGCGATTACTATGAAATCTTCTTTGGCATACAAAACATACAACATCACCCATCCAGACCAACCCGTCTGGATGAGCTTCACACAACATGCCTATTCCGTACTTCGATTCCGGATCTAAATGCAAACTAAAGGTGATACACAGATCTACCCATCGGGAGAACCACTTCCACGTGTTTGTGGAGTGTCTACACTCTAATGCCAAAAATAAGGACATCACATGTCCAATGAAGAGGATCGTTACCCTAGAAGTTCGCTTTGGCGCCATAGGAGAAATTGTAAATGGATGAACACGATCGTTGCAGCTTTGTCTCCGTAGATCCGAACTTGCTTCGAGAATCCAAGTTGTGAATCTTAAACGGTGGCGAGATCTCCTTTCCTGCGCCGCTGATCCTCCAAAAGATCCGGCCAAGTTCTCAACTCCAAAGGAAAATGAAGTGAAATGGACAAACCGACAGTATAAACATAGCTACCTCCGCACGACACTGCTAATCAACGCCTCAATTTGAGCCCAACCACCCAGGCCTTCCAATCACAGGCTGACACGCGGCCATGCCATTATGCTTTGCTATCGTTGGGTGTTAGGATTCTAGTGCCTTACGGTAGCTAGCAGTGTTTACAACACACCCGCTCCTGCTACCGCCACACAATAACTACTTCTGCAGCGCGATAAAAACCCGAGCGCTATGACAAATTAATTGCCAAGCTACCGCCTGCGGTACCTCTGCCGCTGGACGATAGCTTGCCGAGAGCTGGACTAAATAAATGGCTAACGCCGCGCGCTAACAACCTACCTCTGCACTGTAAACTAGGCATTGAGTCACCTCACTTAACACTCTCGATTCCTGACACTACCGCCATGCGGTATCATCCTAGCGCCGCGCGATAACCTCTTTTCCTGACTACAGAAACTTGGGGTGTTACATGTTGGGTCCATTGCTCTCAATGTACCTGATTTGTAAGATGTTAAACAAGTCAATGATATACACCTGGTTGTATTTGATGTATGTTTAAGTTTCATGTGCAGGGTGAAAACTTGAAGAAATGACTAAGTACAAAAGTGTCAACACACTTCACAACTATGTCTACACGTTATAAGAGAATTGCTGAGTATAGACTTGAGCAAGTACAAAAGTGTCGACACACCTCACAACTATGTCGACACCTTTGTAGGAGAAGTGTCAAGATCAGAAAGATATAAGACAGCAGTGTTAAGACACAACACTTCACTCGACAGTTCAGACAGCTGTGTCGAGACAATTCAGTTATCTCGACACCTTGAAGATCAAGTCAACAATGTCGAGACAAGTCAGATATCTTGACACCTTAAAGCTCAGGACAGTAGTGTCGAGACAATACGACTGTCTCGACACAATGAAGAAGTAAAGTACAGAATTAAAGATGTCAACACCCAACAGACAGTAGTGTCGAGATAATTCAACTGTCTCGACACTATGAAGATTTAAAGTTTCTGTCAAAGAAAATATCAAGTCCACGGGCATTGAGTGATGTCAACTCTCTCAACACCATGGGGCATAATTTGTCGAGTATTGCTGCCTAAGTCAAAGCCGTAGAATTCTGTCAGAGAAGAATAAGCTAAGTCCAGAAGCATTAAGTGAAGCTAGTTCACTCAACTCCATACTGATTCTGTCAATGCCATATAAGATAGACTGGAAAAAATCGTCCAAGTCCACAAGTGTTGAGTGAAGCTAGTTCACTCAATGCTAGATGACAGAAAGCTTTGAGTCAAGCTCTAGCAGTTACAGCGAAGTACAAAACCGTCGAGTGATGTCGATGCTCTCAACGCCATGCAGTGGAGCAGTTGTGGCCAAGTACAAAAGCATCGAGTGATCTTAACGCTCTCAATGACAAGGTTGTTGAAGAGGCAGAAAATAGTCTAAGGAAAAAAGTGTTGAGTGATGAAGCTACACTCAACACTCTCAATGCCTAGGAAGCAGAAAGCGCAAAAATCTAAGCTAAATATAAAAACATTGAGTGAAGGTCATTCACTCAACGCCACTCAATGCCAAGGAAGCTGCAAAATTTACTAAGTACAGAATCATTGAGTGAAAGCCATTCACTCAACGCCAATCAACGCCTGAGTAGATTCTGAGAATTTGGCTAAGTCCACAAAGGGGTGACGTCAGCAAAAGTCAACAAAGTCAATGCAGTTCAAAATAGTTGCGGCAAGGCTGCAGAATAGCGTTAATGGCAACGGTGGCCAGTTGGTTGTCTTCTTGTGTAAAAGGAAAGTGTTGGAACTCCTTATTACTGATTTGGGCTAGGATTACTATTAGGATTTTTATTTTGACCCAACTTGTATATACTAGGGTCATATTTCATTTTTCCAGAGTTGTTTCAGAACGAATTCCAGAGAAGCCCAGTTCGACGAACTCTGAACTTCGTTCGATGAACTCTGAACTCAGTTCGACTAAACTCAGATCCCAACTCTGAGCAAAGTTCGATGAACCCTGAGCTTAGTTCGACAAACGCAAAGCTTAGCTCGATGAAAGTAATAGCTCAGTACATAAAAGATCAGTTCTACAAAACCCAGGCTCAGTTAGACGAAATACTTGCTGAGTTCGACGAATCAGATAATTTCTATATTAACAGAAGGAAGAATTATTTTCAAATGTTTGATAACTGAAACTCTGATATTTAATGCTAAATATTCTATTGAATGTAGCTGTTTATGGTAGCACTAAATATGGATTTATTACAGAGTTTAAGATCTAATTAATTCTAAGGAAGTTACAAATTCTCAAGAGATTCTTCAAACGTTTAATGGATCGTTTTATTTCAAATATTGAATTCTTCCTAATAATGTATATATAAATCTATAGAAGATTGATGATATATAAGATTTGGACTATTGGGTATTGTATCCACAATAACCTAGATTTGGTGAAGTCACCCTTGAACTAAGATGAATTAAGTTGTATTTGATTTATTGTTTGAGTTATGTGTTTGCAGGACTAATTTGTCAATTGTAGACCAATGTCAGTCTACAATGGGTCACCAAACACAGGACCATACAATGTAATCCCTCATTGTGTGATCCACGGAGTTGACTCATTTGTAACCTCTATATTGGGATACACTTCATTTTTCAAGCACTAGGACTGTTGGAGAAAGACATGTTGCTGATTTTATTAAAGAAAGGAAAATCCTCATGAAGGAAAATATTTTAAGTGTTTCACTCGAGTAGAAGTTTAAGCACTCGAGTTGAACTCTTAGTAAATACTTGAGTAAGTCTGTCTGAATTTAAGTAAGGTAAATGGTTCTCGAGTAGTCTAAATATAGCTCTCGAGTAGACAAGTCCATTACTCGAGTAGACTTCTTCTTATTCTCGAGTTAACAGTTTTTGCATCTCAGAAAATATTCTAAGTACTTCAGTCGAGTAGTCATGTTAACCACTCGAGTAGATAAGACCTTTGTCTCGAGTTATAGAAGGACAGTTCTCTTGAAGATTCTATCTCACTAGAGTAGTTAAGTTCTTGTACTCGAGTAGTATTTCTACTTCTCGTGTAGTCTAGATCCAGTACTCGAGTAATCGTTTTTAAACTCTCAGAATTTTTCTAAGTCCTTTTCTCGAGTAGTTCAATTCTACCTCTCGGGTAATCCTTCTACCTCTCGAGTAACATTTCTGGCACTCGAGTAAGTCTTATTCCACTCGAGTGATTGCAGATTCTATTCTGATTTTCCTGAAGAACTTCATCTCGAGTCTTCTGATATTGTCGAGTCGAGAACTCATATTAGTACTCGAGTAGCTTATCTTCCACTCGATTAATGCATATAATTTTTCCAGAATTTCGCTAAGTCCTGAACGGACGGGATTTTTAAATGCCTCGATGTGATTGGTCCACGTGGACGTCATTAATGCTAATTATGACCGTTAGGAAGATCTTATAAAAGTTCTTGTCATTTCGACTAACCCTAAGTGCGTTAACGAAGCATTCTAAAAATTCTGAATCGCCTACTTTCTCTTTCCTAAATCAGACGCCCCCACCGCTCATCTTCCTTATCGCCAAGGGCTGTCGATCCAGGATGATTCAGAAAGGTTGACTTGTAGATCAAGATACTCTTCCATCTACAGATCTTCTCTTTGATCTTGTGAGTCAAGAAGTTTCAGATCAAGATCTAGCCGAGCATCTTCTTCAATAGTTTCTGATAAATCCGCAAAGTTCAAAGGAAGAAGACCTTGGCCGACAACTCTAGATCTGAGAAAAATATTGTTTGTATTTCATTTACTCAATTTATTCTTGTAGTAGATTACTCTCCGAGTGTAGGAGCTTTATTCTCCGAGTTGTAGGAAGTTTTGATATTCCGAGTGTAGATCCATGTTGAGGATCGAGTTATAGGAACTTTGTTCCGAGGCGTAGGATTGGTTTCAATCCGAGATAGTGGAGTAGCCGAGTCTAGTGCTTTGTTAGATCGGTGAGTGGAAAGTGGATGTACCCAAGGTTGGGGAACCACTATAAATCTCTTGTCGTCTGTGAATGCTTGGTATATTTTTGTGCATAGATCGCTAATTTTGTATTCCGCAAAAAGACGCATAACTCACCTATTCAACCCCCTCTAGGTGATTTAGGTAGACAACTGAACACTTTCAATTAGTAACAGAGCTAGGTTAATCATTAAAAGGTTAATACTTTGATCAGATCCACCCCAAGTTGTCTTTTGAGATTATCCAAGCATGGACAAGGCCAAAGATTTTGCCAAGCTTCCCTTGTGCACAAAGAAAAACTTTCCCATGTGGAAAGAGAGAATTAGATTTTTCATGGAAGTTGTGGATCCAAGGATATTCATGATTGTTGAAGAAGGTCCTTACATTCCAATGACCATCTCCACTATAGATCCAATAAAGAAGGTTCCTAAGAAATTGATGGATCTCGACAAAGATGAGATTGCACTCGTGTCTTTAGATAAGAAGGCTAAGAACATTATAGCGAGTGGAGTTGATGACTCCATGTTGCTGAACCTGATCCACTGCCAGTCCGCTAAGGAAATGTGGCAGTCACTCGTCACTTTGATGGAAGACACAAAATAGGTTAGGGATGATAGAAGATCCCTTCTTAATCAGAAATATGAAGCCTTCCGACAAGGACCCAAGGACACCATTGCAGATACGTTTGAAAACTTCTTCACGATAGTGAACGGCCTAAGAGTATACGACCGAGTCTTCACCAATGGAGAACTGAATGATAAGTTCTTGAGATCCCTAACCAAGGAATGAGAAAACAAGGTTTGTGCCATTCTGGAATTTGGAAAGCTAGCTGAGACAAACATGCAGAATCTCTTTGGAAAGCTTATGTCATATGAGCTACAAATTAATTCAAGAAAAGTTGAAGAAGAGAAGAACAGGTCCTCATCCAAGGAGAAGTCTGTTGCTCTCAAGGCAGACACCTTAAGGAAGTCCAAGGCTGCCTCTCCTACCCCAGCATAAGAAGTAAGCGAAAAAGAAATCTCGAAGCCAAGTACCTCAGGCTCAGAACTATCTAAAGGAGAGTTCTCTCTACTCTCAAGACAGTTCAAGAAATTCATGAACAAAAAGAAGCAATGGAAAGGCAAGGATGCCTCTTACAGAAGATCACGCCATGATGACGATCGACACAGAAAAGGCACAAGCAGCCATAACAAGTATAATACTAAACCGAAAAAACATATTTCTACCGACATCATTTTTTATTGCTGTAATAAGCCAGGTCATGTCATTGCTGACTGCCCCCAAAAGAAGAAGGAGGGTGGAAAAAGAGAAGAAAAGAAATCTTCTTACAATAAGAAGAGAACAGAGAAGAGCCTAATAGCCAAAAAGGGCAAGACTCTTAGCGACTCTGACTCATCTGAGTCGAGTGAAGAAGAAGAAGCCTACTTCGGGCTTATGGCTCAGACTGATGATGAACAGGAACCCCAGTTCACTGGGAAGGTAAATTATCATACTCCACTCTCTAAATCTGATGTTTTTGAACATGATCATGACGACAGCTCTTCTGACGATGAGTCTGAACTCATGGCCCAGTACAAGGAGTTGATCAAGGCTTACGACAAATGTCGACGAGTCGTGAAAGCTCAAGCTAAAGATATAAAGTCTCTAAAGGCTGAGGAGAGAACTTTGAGAGAGGAAGTCGCTAAGACCAACTCACTTAGAGAAAACTTCAATGCTGGCATTGAAGAATATAACAAGGCTCTCGAGCACCTAGACCTTAAGGAGAACATCATAAAAGAACTGGAAGCACAACTTGAAGCAGAAAAGAAATTTGTTGAAAGTTTCTCGAAGCCCAAGACTATCCTTCCTTTCATTGCTGAATTCTCATCTAAGGCCAAGGGTGTTGGGCTAGGCCATGTTGATGCTCCTAGTAAATATTCTAGGAGGAATAATGCTCAGAGAAAGAATAAGGCGGCCAAGAAGGCTTTGGCCAAAGAAAACGGAAAGCCCCTCAAGATCAAACTTCTTTCAAGAAGGTCATTTTTCAAACAAACGAGTTTGATCTTGACTCGTCCTACGGTCACGTTGCTATGCCTACTTATGTAGAGCTGAAGTATCGTTACCAAGGATGGACTCGTCCTCGAAACGTTGGTGAGAGTGTCTTTAAGGCACCTTACGAAGAAATCATTCTTCAGAGCTATCACCCTTATAATCATGGTCATAATATTAAGAAGGCACCAAAGGTAAAGCCCATTGTAGAAAAGTCTCAGAAGGAGAAGAAATCATGTGATTGCCATCACCATGAAGCTTCTTCCTCCAAGAATGCTGCCCCTGCTAGACCACCATCTCAAAAGGTCAAGCAGGAAAATTCAAGGCAAAGATACAACATGTTTGACTGTTGGTGCTGTGGCAAAATTGGTCACTTTGCCATTAATTGTTGGTTTAATTCCAGGAATTTTGCAACTCCGCAAGTTGGCAATATGAGAAAGACCATTCATAATGCTAATACTCATAGGGGGAGTATTCTAACAAGAGACCAAGGACCAAAACGTGTTTGGGTTCCTTTGGCAAATTGATTTGTAATTGCAGGTATGTCCAAAGGACAACAAAACTCCTATTTGGTATTTAGACAGTGGATGCTCTCGGCACATGACCGGGACAAGAAGCCTACTTGAGAACTATTCTCTAGTCTTGAACGTGCCAAAGATCATCTTTGGAGGTTCAGGCTGAGGAATTACTAAAGGCTATGGTATGATCTCTAACGGTAGAGTATCCTTCTCAAATGTGGATTACGTTGAAGGATTGGAACACAATCTCATAAGCATAAGCCAACTCTACGATAAAGGATATATTGTTGAATTTCATGCTAATAAGAGCTTGATAAAATCGGTTGACAATATGGAAACGATTCTATCGAGCACTCGAAGCAGAAATATATTTTGTTTGAATTTTATTTGCATAGACTCTTCTACACCAGTGTGTTTTATGGCTAAAGATAGTGCGTCTCTTGGTGACCAATAACACAAGAGACTAGCACATATTAATTTCAAAACTATTAATAAATTATTTTCAGTGAATTTAGTACATGATGCCCCAAATGTCAAGTACGTCAAAGATAGACCTTGTCACGCATGAGTAAAAGGCAAGCAAACAAGGGCTACCTTTAAAAGCGTTATTCGCAAAGATTCTAATAGATGTTTACATCTGCTTCATATGGACTTGTTCGGTCCACTACAAGTTAGAAGTTTGGGAGGTAAGAATTATACGTTGGTTATTGTCGATGATTACTCGCGCTTTGCGTCAGTGTTCTTTCTGAAACACAAGTCAGATACCTTTCAAATCTTTACTAATTTTGACAGGCAAGTATAGAATGAATACAATGGTTCCATAGTAAAAATCAGAAGTGACAATGGAACAGAGTTCAAGTCTGGGGCCATGATAGAATTCTACAAAAGCTTGGGTATCTTTCATGAGTTTTCCTCTCCTCGTACCTCTCAAAAAAGCGAAGTAACTGAGAGAAGGAATAGAACACTCATAGAGGCCTGTAGGACCATGTTGAGTGATACCTCACTTCTGGAATACTTCTGGGCTGAAGCCGTCAACACTGCCTGCCACGTGCAAAATCAATCACTCATAAACAAGAACCACAATAAGACACCTTACGAACTTCTAAAGGGCATGAAACCAACTTTTTCATACTTTAGAATTTTTGGATGTAAGTGCTTCATCCTTAACAATGGGAAGCATCATACTACCAAATTTAGCGAAAAGAGTTGTGAAGGTATTTTTGTAGGGTATAGTAGCCATAGTAAGGAATACGAGATATTTAATAGAAAAACTCTGGTCATAGAAGAATCCATACATGTTGTATTTGATGAGACGAGCTTGCTGCAAAACAACTCTTCTAGTGTGTTCATTGAAGATGTAGGTTCAAAGATGAAAGAACTAAACTTGTATGAGCCGACTAAAGAAAAAGGTGAGAAGTTCATCAAGATCACCACTTTAACCCCAATTGGAGAGGTTGATGATCAAGATGAAGAAATCGTCCAAGTTGATGAAGTCACTCTGGTGATTTAAGAAGGAGTTCTAGATGCATGAACTCTAGAGCTCAAACATCTAAAGGATCACCCAATGGACCAAATCATAGGAGATCCCCGGGATGGTGTCAGAACTCATAGAGGTACAACTAACGAGAATCTCTATTTAAGTTTTCTCTCTCAGGTTGAACCAAAAAAGTTTGAGGAAGCAAACTCAGAAGCATCGTGGATAATGACGATGGAGGAAGAACTAAATCAGTTCAAGCATTGTCAAGTCTGGAAACTTATTCCAAGACCCAAAGGTAAGAATATCATTGGGGCAAAGTGGGTCTACAAGAACAAGATGGACGAGGATGGAACGATCATAAAGAACAAGGCCAGACTCGTCGCCAAAGGATATCGTCAAGAAGAAGGAATTGACTTTGACCAGACGTACACACTAGTGGCAAGGCTGGAGGTAATCAGGTTATATCTAGCATATGCCGCTCTTAAGGGCTTCACTGTCTATCAGATGGACATGAAGTTTGCCTTCCTTAATGGTGACATAAAGGAAGAGGTGTATGTGGAACAACCTCCAAGTTTCGTTGACTCCAACTTTCCTGATTATGCTTATCTGTTATCTAAAGCTTTATATGTATTGAAACAAGCTCATCGAGCTTGGTATGAGACGCTGTCTACCTTTATTCTTGAGAATAGGTTCACAGTGGGAAAGATAGATAAGATATTATTTCTTAGGGAAATAAAAGGCAAGATTTTGCTAGTGCAAATCTATGTTGATGACATTATTTTTGGCTCTACTGATAACAACCTCTACAAGAAGTTTTCAAAACTTATGCAAGGGATGTTTGAAATGAGTAGTGTGAGTGAGCTGAAGTATTTCTTAGGGCTTCAGGTGAAACAATCTGAAGATGGAATTTTCATCTCACAGACAAAGTTCACCAATGAGCTAATTAAGAAATTCGGAATGGAGAACGCAACCTCTATGAGGACTCCAATGGGTTCAGCTGTGTATCTGGACAAGGATGAGAAAGGGAAACCTTTTGATGAAACCAAGTACAGAAGCATAATTGGAACCTTGATCTACCTTAATGCTAGTAGACCAGACATAATGTTCTCAACATGTGTATGTGCTAGATTTCAAGTGAACTCTAAGGAATCTCACTATGCTGCTGCAAAGCGATTTTTGAGATACCTCAAAGGTACACTAAATCTTGTCTTATGGTACCCAAGAAGTAATGATAGAGAGCTAATTGGTTTTTCAGATGCAGATTTTGCAGGTAGCAAAGACGATAGGAAGAGCACTTCCGGGACTTGTCAATTCCTTGGAAGAAGGCTCATTTCTTGGAGTAGTAAGAAGCAGAATTGTGTTGCAATCTCAACAGCCAGGTCAGAGTATATCTCTACAGGCAGTTGTTGTGCACAGTTGCTATGGATAAAGAATCACCTGGAAGATTACAATCTCAAAGTACAAAACATTCCTTTATTTTGCGACTCCTCAAGTGCGATTGCAATAGACAACAACCTAGTCTCTCACAGCCAGACAAAGCACATAGAGCTGCAGTACCACTTCATCCGGGAGTATGTGGAGCATGGGGACATTGATCTACAATATGTCCCAACAGACAGGCAGATTGCAGATATATTCATGAGGCCAAGTTCACATTCTTCAAAATAGAACTTGGAATGCTCAACAAAGAAGATTAGAGAAGGTGGACTCACAACAAAGCTCAGAAATCAAGGAATTCATGAAAAGTTGAAATTTTTCAAAGTTCAGATCTTATGACTCGAGTACTTCTTCAGCCTACTCGGGTACTCGGCAAGTCACTCGAGTAACCCCACTCGAGTACTAAAGTCTCACTCGAGAAGTAATAAGACGTTACTCGAGCACTATCTTTATTTCACTCGAGTAATGTCGGTCCACTCGAGTATCAGGAAGACTTTTTCTCACTTCTATTCAAATTTCTTTATTCGCAACCCGAGGCTTATACCACCACTTTCCAATTTATGTTAGCTTAATTTCCTTCTTAATCATCCATAAATTAGGGTTATATAAATAGGAAAAGTACGAATTTACTTTCTACATGAATTCAAAATCCCTTCACTCGAGAAAAAGAGAAAGTTTGTTCGACTTCCGTCGACTGTCGCAGAGACCGCGCCGTCTTCTTCCCGGCACCAAATTTCTCTCAACTCTCTAGATCATGACACTGCCGTCAAAGATTGGAATCAGTTCTGAACTAGTCACCGCCAGTATTGCCGATTTGTCAGACGATTTCTGGAATCTCCTCATCCTTCTAGACACCGCCGGGTTAACGTTCGTTCTTTAGCAATCGTGCAAAATACTATTTCTAGAGGTAAAAGAGTTCTTTAAAAACATCAAGGTAAGGAGACATGGCAAAGTCCTCAAGTTTACAGTCAATGGTATCTGAAAGAATTGGTTTCAAGATACCTAAAACACCTAGAGGGGGGGTGGGTTAATAGGTGCAATTCTTTTTTCTTAGGCAGATAAAAATTATATCACTGTTAGATCACTTATGCAATATTTATCACACCACAGTTCACAACACAGATTTAAACAAAACAGCAACACAAAAGACACACAGTTTTATATTGGTTCCCCATGTGATGGGTACATCACATTCCCCCTTCACTTATCTAGCAGTGTACTAGATTCGGCCTAACTATGTTCTTTCTTCTCAGATCCTCAGATCTTACAACTCAGAACCTTGAAAGGTCCCTACAGCTCAGACTTCAGCAAGTCCTGCAACTTAGATTCTTCCAGAGAACCCTACCTCAAAGTGAGTCCACACTCCTACAACTTAGGCAATTAAGCCCTACCTTAGCCTTTTCCCAGGCCTACAACTCAGATTCTTCAAGATAACCCTACCTCAGAGTGAGTCCACACTCCTACAACTCAGGCAATTAAGCCCTACCTCAGCATTTTCCCAGGTCCCAGGCCTACAACTCAAAGAACTGATTCCCCTACATCAGGCACTCATCCCTACCTCAGCCTTTATAAGTTTAGGCTTACAACTCAGAGAGAACTCTCCTACACTCAGATCTATAAAAGATCCTACAAAGAAATTGATTACCAAAACTAATCGAACCTTCACCCAGGTAGAGAGAAAAAGGGTTGAAGGTTTCTTGGTCAGTTCTTGATAGATCTGACATCTTTAGATCCAACCTGTCTTATCTTCTTCAAAGCTTCTTGAATTTGAACAAAGTAAGGTTGATCTTCTTGGAGATGATATTCAATTAGCTTCCTTCTTTTAATTCAGATGTGGCTCTGAATTCTTTTTGCAAATTTGTTCTTGATCTGCCCTTAGAGACTTGTTGATTTTTGGATGAAGACTTCTCTTCTTCCTCTTAGTTGTTGTTTATCTCTTCTTGTTCATTCTCACATATTTTGTTGATATAATAGGTCTTTATATAGACCCCATCCGAGGTTACCGGCTGATCCAGTTCATAAAGGCCTTCTGACAGCTCTGACAGATGCAACAACATTGTCAGTTATGACAGCTGTCAAGTCTTCAGTCGTGATACTTGATCCTTCATAGAACTTCAACTCAGCAGCAAAGTGTTGAGACAATACTTTAAATGTGTCGACACAAATAAATCACGTGTCGACATAATCCTTGATGATGTCGACACAGCTCACATAATGTCGACACAGCTCTTCTTTTTCTTCTTGATACAGCTTCTGTGGAATGTGTCGACACAAGTCCTGTGTATCGACATAACAACTTCTAGTCTCGACAAATTTGATTTCGACAGAATTCTGAAGTGTGTTGACACAAGTCCTGTGTGTCGACACAAGTGTTGTCGACAGAATTCTGGATTATGTCGACACAAGTCCTGTGTGTCGACACAGTTGTTGTCGACAATTTTCTGTGTGTAGACACAAATCCTATGTGTCGACACAATCTAGCTCCTGGTGTCGACACAGCCTTTCCTAAGTGTCGACACAATTCTTCTCAGGTGTCGACACTTGTACTTAGAAACTTTTTCTGCATTTCCTTAACCTGCATATTGAAACTCAACATACAATCAAATACACCTTGATGAATATATTTGAGTTAGGTGAGGCTTCTTCAAATCTGGTACACATTTTCCAATGTACCCAACAATCTCCCCCTATTTGGAGAAGTCATAACCCTTAGTCAATGATATACATCACTTTATAATAAGGCATAGAATATAATGTATAAAAGCATTATTTGACAGGGTAACACATAAATAAAACCAGCATATTGTATCATCACAAAATATGATAAAATATAGTGAACATGATTCAGTCTTTGTTGAATAACAAGAATGTTTAAAACAACAGATTACATAGATTTTAAAACAAAAGATTACATAATTCTAAAATCTAGTCAATCTAATCTAGGACTGATCAGACTCATTGATGACAATGCCTTTGACAGACTAAATTCTTGCTTGTACATTGGATTTAGTGTCTTCAGCTGGATTCTTTCCTTTAAGATCTTTTTTCTTGAGTTCTTCAGCCTTAACCTTTTGCATTTCAAAATAGTGATAAGTCTTTAGAAAATACTTGCTAGGCTCCACAGAAGTAGTAGGTATCTTCCCAGCTTTGAGATTTCTTCTAAATTGATGTATGGCATCTTGCCGTTTCTGATACTTGTTCCATTCTTGTTTAGAGTACCACTTGCCCCTATCATGCATGTTATCTTTAACTGCTTGCCAGGTAGTGAGAATAATGTTTCTGGAGGTGGGACTCCATCTTTCAAAATCAGGCTTTAATTCAGCATGTTCTCTAAACCTTTTCTTGGAAAGTTGAGCTTCTTACTCTCTTTTCAAAGCAGCTTCAGACATCTCAACCTTCTCAATAATCACATTCTGAACCTCCTGTGGAGAACTGTACATTTGTTGTACTGCAGAGTGAATGCCCTCAAAATCAACAGGTGGATAAATAATTTGAGCTACTTCCTGCTGAACCCCTTCATTGTGAGCAGGTTGAATTCCTGACTTAGTAGTGTTATAATCATCACACAGGGGAGGATAACCAAGGGTTGCTCTGATAGCATTAGTTATCTATTTAGCATGTTCAGAGCCTGCATTGACTAACACTCTCTCCCCCTTTATGACTTCTCGTTCAACATGGTCTCTTAGATCATCTTTTTGAAATCTAATCTGGTTGGCTAGGTAATTGGTGCCTTCCTTAAAGAATGATTTGAATTTATGCTGTTGATCAGCAATGACCTTTTGAGATTCTTGGATAACAGTGCTAACATCTGTCAAATTTGCTTCGAGTTGTTTATCAAACTCTATCTTTTCTTTAGCAATGTTTGTAGTGAAAGCAGTTGTTGTATTCTTAAGTTCTGTGACAATAACATTGTGTGATTCTGTCAGATTGTCATTCATTCTAATTTAATTTTCCAAAACATAGCCTTGTTTCACTACTATGTCATCTATTTGTGTTTTGGCTTCCACTTGTTTCTTTGCTAAATATACTACATCATTACCTCCCTTATGGAAGCAATATGCCATTTCCTTTTTATGTAAATTGACCTCAAATCTGATGGATTTAATATCATGTGCCAACTGAAGTTACAATTCTTTATTGCTCTCATCAACATATCTTTTTAGGGCTTGTCTTTGTTCATCTAACTTTACTTGCAGTTGTACCAGTAGTGAACTGAAATCTACTGTTGGATCTGGAGTTTGTGGGACAGTCTGTAAGGCTTTCTTATAGCCAGAGCTTCTCTTCCTTAGCTCCATAAGATTTCTCTTCTTTGCCCTAGAGGCTTCTTCATCTTCTGAGGACTCAGATGAGCTTGATATGTCCACTGTATCTTTTGGACTAGTTGCTATAATGGGCATCTCCTGCTCAGTCCTTAGCAGCTCCCCCTCGATTCTTGCATCTAATAAATCAGGAAAAAGTTCTTCTAAAGTAACTTCTTGTTGCATTTGTACTGGAGGTATAACTGTCTCTTTAGCAGATGGTTCTCCTTCAAATTCCAAAGTTTCTTCCCTGGTACTGACATCTCCAATTATATTATCTTGATTATTCTGTTCAACAGCATTCATATGCACATTCAGTGTATCATTTTCAGTATTTATAGCAGCTTGATTTATATCCAGTAGTACCTCAAGTATAGATTATGTAGCTGCTTCATTGTCCAGTGCAACTGTGTGGATAGGTGGCTGTTGCTCATGTTCTCCCCCTAAGGGTAATGCCTCTCATTGAACTGAAACTGGAGAAAGCTCATTGGCTCCCCCTTGATTAAGCTCTTCCTGGACTTGAGCCAGTTGGATGTTGATTGTAGGAATCTGCTCCCCCTGCACCTGACTATCAGTCTCAGTTTCTTGAGCAGGAGATTTGTTAGTACTTTCAGCTCCTTCTTCATCTGAGCTGAAAACAACCATTTCTTCTGAATCAATGGAAGATTCAGTGGTCATAGAAGCTGTTTTCTTCTTTTTTTGAATCTGATGTGATTGTTTCTGAGGGGTAGAAACATCTTTGGTTAGAACTCTACCCCATCTTGATAGTATTCTCAAATCCATTCTTCTTATATGATTGATCTTAGATCCTGCAATCTGATTCATTACTTCAGGAATATTCTCAGCCAGATATAAACTCAGGATTCTACCCAGATTGGGTTTCTTAAGACTTTCTTTGATTTTGTCAAAAATAACAGCAGACCAATTTGTTTTCACCTTGAATATAATTCTGGTCATCAAATTGAACATGTAGGCTGAAATCCTATCATGTCCCCCTGACTTGCATAGAATAACTTTCCCTATAATTTCAGAAAGTAATTTACCCTGGGAATTCATCCCCTTCCTATTCATTGAGGATCCAATCTTGGTTGTGGGATTTATTCCACACCATTGGAGTGCTTCTCTTGTCATGCAAGATGTTATTTCATCTTCTTCTTTAACCCTGGGTAGCTGAAATGTTTTACATAAAATTTTCTGAGTGAGTTTGACCTTGGTTCCTTGTACAGATGACTTAATTTTTACCCCCTTTGAATCCAGAGATGTCATCATGTAGAATTCAAGAACTTCCTTTTTCCATATCCTTGTAGGTTCTGAGACCAAATACTCCAATCCATTTTCTGTGATTAAGGTTGTCACAACTTTGATTTCTCTAGATCCACTCGCAAATGCATCGCGAACTAGTTCATAGCCCTCGTTAATATTTTCTTCCAGCTTTGGCACCATTAGGGATGAGAGAGATTTGAAGAGAAGAGAGATGAAGATCTGTCGACACAAAGGTTTGGTCTCGAGAATTTGGAGAGTGTAGTCGACAGGGTTTTACTTCCACCTATGTATATGTTTCTAAACAAAGAAGGTCAAAAGGCGGGTAGAAATACTCTTATTGTGTTGACATGGTTGGGATTGTGTCGACACAGACTATTAAAGTCTTGACAGAGTTTGTAAAGGTATTATAATACTATGTGTCGACACCATCGGTGATGTGTCGACACAGATAACTTTAAGAGTCTACACTAATGACTGCGTGTCAACACAGACGACTGTATGTGTCGACACCAATATCTAAGTGTTAGGAGAGCTATGTGTCGACACCAAATTCTAAGTGTCAACACAATCTTCTTGATGTGTCGATAGAATTTTCCTTATGTGTCGACACAAACTACTAAGTATCGACACAGATGTCTTTATGTGTCGAGACAAATTTACTTAGTCAAATTTGTCATTCTTATTCTAAGTTCAGCATGCCTAATTCAATTTTAAAATAATTGAATTTAGTTTCATCTAGTGGTTTGGTGAACATGTCAGCAATTCGAAAATTAGTATTGACAAATTCTAAACATATATCTTCCTTTTCAACATGATCTCTAAGGAAATGAAATCTTATTTTTATGTGCTTAGTTCTGCTATGAGAAACAGGATTTCCAGCAATAGAAATGGCACTAGTAGAATCACAAAATAATGGAGTTCTACTTACCTGGATGTCATAATCTTCAAGCTGATGTTGTATCCATAACAGCTGAGCACAACAACTGCCTGCAACAACATATTCAGACTCCGCAGTGGAAATAACCACACTTGTCTGCTTTTTGCTGCTCCATGACACCAATCTTCCACCTAAAAACTGACATGTGCAAGTTGTACTTTTCCTGTCTTCTTTACATCATGCAAAATCTGCATCTGAATACCCAGTTAGTAGAAAATCTCTATTCTTAGGATACCAAAGGCCAAGATTTAGTGTTCCCTTAAGATATCTCCAAATTCTTTGACTGCAGTATATTGAGATTCCTTAGGGCAGGCTTGATACCTAGCATAGACACATGTAGCATACATGATGTCTGGTCTACTGGAAGTTAAGTATAAAAGGGAGCCAATTATCCCTCTATACAAAGACTCATCTATAGGTTTCCCTGCATCATCTTTGCCTATAGGCACACTTGACCCCATTGGAGTTCTCATGGTGGAAGCTAACTCCATACCATATTTCTTAATCAACTCCTTGGTGAACGTAGACTGGGATATGGACAAGCCACATCAGTCTGTCTAACTTGGAGTCCCAAGAAGAATTTCAGCTCACCCATGTTGTTCATCTCAAACTTCCCTTGCATAAGTTTAGCAAACTTTCTACAAAGGTTGTTTTCTATTGATCCAAAGATAATGTCATCAACATATATTTGGACTAGGATTATCTTGCCTTTTGATTCCCTAAGGAATAGAGTTTTGTCTATTTTCCCCCTTAAGAATTTGTTCTTAATGAGGAATGTAGACAATGTTTCATACCAAGCCCTAGGGGCTTGTTTCAAACCATATAGTGCTTTCTTAAGCCTATACACATAATTAGGATAGAGAGGATCTACAAAACCTAAGGGTTTTTCAACATAGACTTCCTCTTTTAAGTTACCATTCAAAAATTCTGACTTTACATCCATCTGAAAAACTTTGAACCCTTGATAAGCTGCAAAGGCAAGAAACAGCCTTATTGCTTCCAACCTTTCTCTGGGGCAAGTGTCTGGTCAAAATCTATTCCTTCTTCCTGTCTGTATCCCTTTTGCCACCAGTCTTGCTTTGTTCTTAACTATAATGTCACTTTCATCAAGTTTGTTCCTGTAGATCCACTTATTCCATATGACATTGTTATTCTTTGGTTTAGGGACCAACTTCCAGACTTTGCATCTTTTGAATTGATTCAGCTCTTCCTGCATGGCATCAATCCAATTTGGGTCTTGCATGGCTTCTTCAAATTTCTTGGGTTCCATCTGGGACAGGAAACTTGAGCAAAAGACCGTGTTCATGTTCTTGCTCCTTGTCTGAACACCATGACTTGGATCAACAATAATTTGGTGTGCTGGATGATCCTTTAGATGTCTTATTGCTGGAGGCAATCTATCTACACCTTGATTTCCTTCAGTCTCCCCATCAAATTGTACTATATTTTCTTCATCATCAGCTTGTGGGTCCTGTACTCCCCCTGGACAACATCCATCATTTTCTTCATCCTGCCTTACAGGTTGGTCTTCACTAATGGTTAGCTTGTCCATCTTTTCCTTCAGACCTATAGAGCTATAAGAAATACTAAATAGCTCACAGTTTATTAGTTTAGTTTCATCAAAAACTACATGTACAGACTCTTCTACAACTTGAGTAGTCAAGTTGTAGACTCTGTATGGCCTACTGCTGTTGCTGTACCCAACAAATATCCCTTCTTGGGACTTGGTAGCAAACTTAGTTAAATAGTGCTTGCCATTATTAAGAACAAAACACATGCTACCAAAGATCCTAAAATAGGATATGTTTTGTTTTCTGCCTTTCATAATCTCATTGGGTGTCATTTTGTGGCTTTTAGTGATGGATGCTCTTTTGAGAACATGACATGCAGTGTTTACTATCTCAGCCCAGAAATATTCTGTGAGAGAAGTGTCATGTAGTAGTGTTCTACCAGCCTCAATAAGAGTCCTATTCTTTCTTTCAGCAATACCATTCTACTGAGGAGTTCTTGGTGAGGAGAACTCTTGATGAATCCCTAGTTCTTCACAAAACCTTGTCATGCATTCAGACTGAAATTCAGTTCCATGATCACTTCTGATTTTGACCACTGAATTGTTAAGTTCATTCTGAATTTGCCTAACAAAGTTATGGAAAACAGTTGGGGTTTCAGATTTCTGCCTCCGAAAGAAAACCCATGTAAATTAAGAATAATCATCCACAACCACAAATGTGTATACTTTCCTACCTAGACTATGAACTGGCATAGGACCAAATAGATCCATATGCAGGAGGTACAAACACCTCACTGAGTCTTTGGTATCAATACCATGGAAGGAGGTCTTAGTCTGTTTGCCTTCTTGACAAGCTGAACACACACCCTCCGGGATGCACTTGACCTGAGGACCATTCCTCACTAACTCCATACTATAGAGTTGGCCTATTGACTTATAGTTCAGGTGAGCCAGCCTCTTATGTCATTTGACACAATGAGAAGCTTTCTTATCTGCAACTAGACAAATAGGAGAGTTTTTATTCTCACAATCAAAATTGAGACAGTAAACATTTCCTTTTCTATATCCTGACAAGATGACCTCTTGATCACTTGTTCTTCTAATCTGACAGCCATTCTTAATAAAAGAGGTGTCATAACCAAGATCATTGAGTTGGCTTATGCTTATTAAGTTATGTTTCAAACCTTTCGCATAAGCCACTTGGGTGATAGTGATGGAATTATTGGAAATATTACCAAACCCTTTGATGACCCCCTTTTCAGATCCACCAAAGATCACTTTGGGTCCATTCTCTATAGCAGTGTAATCCTTCAACACCCTTTTCCTTTAGAATTAGCTGCCCTAGTTCTTCCCTTGAAGCCTAATCCTGTCTTACCCTTTTGGAGAGTGAAGTCATCAATCAATGGTAAAACTAACTTTGGCTTTGAGAATTTAGCCACAAGTTCCCTCTCTTTTTGTAGTCTGAGTTCCAGACTCTTGATTTGATCATTTTTGAATGTAATTATACCCATCAGAATAAAAGTTATATTTTTCAGTTTGGCAACTTCATTCATCTTTAGATCCAGCATTTTTTCTGAATCTGATGCAGCCAGTTTAAGAGATGCAATTTCCTTAGCCTGGATTTTGATAAGGTTTCTGCTTCTCTTAAGTGCTTGCAACAGATCTCCATACTCATCAATAAGTTGATGAACATCGCCTTCAGATTCTGAAGCATTCACATCTCTTGATGCAGATGCTTCTGATTCTGATCCAGTATAATAATCAGAAACTGTAGATAGGTTGTTTACCTTGCTGGGACCAGGCTGAACCTAGCATTGATCTTCCTCAGTCAAAACCATCAGCCCTCTATAGTGATGATCTTCAATCCCATTCATTGAGTCCAGCATTTGCAAGAACTCAGATTCTACTGAATCCTCTTTAGTAGTAAACAATCATATATAAGCTTCAGCTTCTGTCTTAGCTTGTCTAAAGCTTTCATACTCTTGATTTAACATAGAATTCCTATCCTCTCTCACTTCTTCTGTTCCCTCCATATAAACAATCAAGGTGTCCCACATCTCCTTGGAGGTTTTGCAATGGACCAGATTCTGGAATGTAGAGTCATCTATGACACTCACAATTATATTCTATGCCCTCTTATCTAAGGTTGCTAGAATGATATCTTCGTTAGTCATTTCTGAATAACTCTTTGGAGTCTTGAGGTTAGCATCAAGAACTGATATATTTATAGGAATAAATGGCCCTTTTAGCACTGTGATATAAATTCTTATATCAGATGCTTCCATGAACAATCTGACCCTTTCTTTCCATATGCCAAAATTTTCTTTCCTATAGATAGGAAGTTTCATAGATCCAAATTCCTTCTGATTCTCACTTGAACCCATTATGTCTAACTTACAACTTCCTTTTAGATCAACTCAGACTGTTAAGTCTAATCTTGAGTAACTTGGCTCTGATACCACTTGAAGGATTGATTTCAAGATACCTAAAACACCTAGAGGGGGGGGGATAAATAGGTACAAGTCTTTTTACTGAGGAAGATAAAAATTATATTACTATTAGATCACTTATGCAATATGTATCACAGCACAGTTCACAGCATAGATTTAAACAAAATATCAACATAGAAGACACACAGTTTTATAGTGATTCCCCAAGTGATGGGTACATCCACTTTCCCCCTTCGCCTATCTAGCAGTGTACTAGATTCGGCCTAACTCCCTTCTTTCTTCTCAGATCCTCAGATCTTACAACTCAGAACCTTGAAAGGTCCCTATAGCTATGACTTCAGCAAGTCCTACAACTCAGATTCTTCTATAGAACCCTACCTCAGAGTGAGTCCACACTCCTACAACTCAGGAAATTAAGCCCTACCTCAGCCTTTTCCCAGGCCTACAACTCAGATTCTTCTAGAGAACCCTACCTCAGAGTGAGTCCACACTCCTACAACTCAGGCAATTAAGCCCTACCTCAGCCTTTTCCCAGGCCTACAACTCAGAAAACTAATTCCCCTACCTCAGGCACTCAGTCCTACCTCAGTCTTTATAAATTTAGGCGTACAACTCAGAGAGATAACTCTCCTACACTCAGATCTATAAAAGATCCTACAAAGAAATTGATTACCAAAACTAATAGAACCTTCACCCAGGTAGAGAGAGAAAGGGTTGAAGGTTTCTTGGTTAGTTCTTGATAGATCTAACAGCTTTAGATCCAACCTATCTTACCTTCTTCAAAGCTTCTTGAATTTGAACAAAGTAAGGTTGATCTTCTTGGAGATGATCTTCAATCAGCTTCCTTCTTTTAATTCAGATGTGGCTCAGAATTCTTCTTGCAGATTTGTTCTTGATCTGCCCTTAGAGACTTGTTGATTTCTGGATGAAGACTTCTCTTCTTCCTCTTAGTTGTTTTTTGTCTCCTCTTATTCATTCTCACATGTTTTGTTGATAGAATAGGTCTTTATATAGACCCCATCTGAGGTTACAGGCTGATCTGATTCCTAACGGCCTTCTGACAGCACTGACAGATACAACAACATTGTCAATTATGACATCTGTCAAGTCTTCAGTCGTGAAACTTGATCCTTCATTGAACTTCAACTCAGCAGCAAAGTGTCGAGATAATACTTCAAATGTGTCGACATAAATAGATCATGTGTCGACACAATCCTTGGTAATGTCGACACAGCTCAAATAATTTCGAGACAGCTCTTCTTTTTCTTCTTGACAAAGCTTCTGTGGAATGTGTCGACAAAAGTCCTGTGTGTTGACACAACAGCTTCTAGTCTCGACAAAGTTGATGTCGATAAAATTCTGGAGTGTGTCGACACAAGTCCTGTGTGTTGACACAAGTCTTGTCGACAGAATTCTGGAATGTGTCGACACAAGTTTTGTGTGTCGACACAGTTGTTGTCGACAGATTTTCTGTGTGTCGACACAAATCCTATGTGTCGACACAATCTGGCTCTTGGTGTAGACACAACCTTTCCTAAGTGTCGACACAATTCTTCTCAGGTGTCGACACTTGTACTTAGAAACTTCTTCTGCATTTCCTTAACCTGCACATTGAAACTCAACACACCATCAAATACACCTTGATGATTATCATTGAGTTAGGGGAGGCTTCTCCAAATCTAGTACAGATTTTCCAATGTACCCAATAGTATCAAGATTAAACTCACCAAAACCACTGTCTCCAACCTTCTTCGGCTACCCGTAGTCGATGAAGAAGAAAATCTCGGTCCTGAAGATTCTGACAGAGCCTGTATGTTCTGGGGATTATCACCAGAAGTTCTCACCATTCGTCGATCAAAAGTCAATCCAGGAAGAAAATTTCTTGTGGACATTATTGACAAAGTTCTCCTATATAAGACAATTTCCATCAGGGACGTATATTTTGACATGTTTGACATCATGATAGCCATCATCTGTAGGAAGAAATTTCAATTTGATATGTTGATTCTTGACAAGAACAGGGAGAGCATCAAGGCTCCAAACTATGCTAGGATTATCTCTTTGATGTTGCATGAGATCAATCCTGAAGTCTTCAATTTCTCCAAAGCTACAACACTACACCACATGAAGAAAGTATCCATTTCTTCTATTCAGAGATAGGAATTGAAACTGCCGAATACTGCCTAGTCTACCAGAGCCCATGATCACCCTGCTGCAGAGGACAGGACCCCATCTCCCTCTCCACCTCACATTGACAGCACATCTGGTGCAGCTACTGAGGGGGAGCCAGCTCCTTCTATTCTAGAAGATAGAGTACCTACTCCACCTGTTACTTCCCTTCCTCCAACCACTACTAAAGAAACACCCTCAGATGCTTAGGTACAAGATACAATTCTTTCTATAGAAGAAGACATCAATCAAATGATTGAATAGTTAAGTGTTGATGAACCTCTTCCACCACTCCAATCAGAACAACCTACTGAACCATCAAAGCAACCAACACTAGCACCATCACTCACTCATACTCCATCTCCAAGATCTCCTGTTCCATCTCCTGGATCCCCTGTTCACCACTCTCTTGCTGCTGACAAAGAGCAGGTTGAGACTATATTAATTTCTGATGAGAAAGAACAGTCCCCAGAACCAGTTGAAGCTCCATTGAAGAGCTTGGATTTCCCTCTCCCCACCTTCATTGATGAAGAAGGAGATGTTTTGATTCACACCACCAGAGCTAAGAGCTCAGTCATTGTTAAAGAAGTTATTCCATGGTCTGCTCCTCCTCCAGTTCCTTCTACTGCTACTCCTCCTCCTTCCGCTGCAAATGATCTCATAGGTAGGATTGAACAGTTGTTACTTCAACAAAG
This sequence comes from Platanthera guangdongensis, assembly GCA_039583875.1. Taxonomy (NCBI): domain Eukaryota; kingdom Viridiplantae; phylum Streptophyta; class Magnoliopsida; order Asparagales; family Orchidaceae; genus Platanthera; species Platanthera guangdongensis. The sequence goes on along the minus strand of CM077150.1, from coordinate 239,618,188 downwards.
AAAGTACTTTGATTACTCTCTCAAAGTTGTGCAAGACAAAGTTACTGCTCTTGAAAAAGAGATGAGTAGAGGATTTGCTAAAATTCAGCATAACACGGATGAATTAAGACAGCTATTCAAGATTGGTGGAAAAGCTCTGGACCACACGGTCACCAGTGTTGGTCATGTAATGGAACAAGCTGTTACTGTTGCAAATAACCAGATTTAGTTAGAAAAGAAAGCCGAAGCTCACTCATTCAAGATCTATGAAGAAGTAGGTACCTTCAAAGAAGATGTCATCAATAATCTGACTGTAGAAGTCAGAAAGGGGGAGAATTTAGTCAAAGAATACTTAGAGAAATCAGATGCCAACAAGCAAGAACCCTGGGAAGCAAAGCTTAAAGAAATTCATGATGATGTGCAGAATCAAATTCACAGTGTAAAATTTCATACTTATAATACAACTGTATGGATGCACCACCAGATATTCCCTGATTTTCAAGCAGATCCCAACATTATTCCTCATCATTTGAATCCCCTATCTCCAGCTCCAGTTTCTCAGCCTACCTTCTCTCCAAGACCTGAAGGCTTTGAAACCCCTCCTCCAGAATCTTATTCTCAGGTTTGGGAATTCGATCCAGTAGAGATATTTCAACAAGCTCCTCTTGAAATTCACATTCCAAAGAAAAGGAAGTATGGTGATGGAGCATCAGCCAACAGATCTATTCCAGTTCCAGATACAGAGAAAAGGAAAGCTCCTGAGTTTGTATAAATTTGGTCTCCTACATCTAAGTCCCTTATCCTAGATACTCTAAAGTTAGTCTTGGACTTTAATGAAAATAGACATGATCACTACATTCCCCAAGAATGGGACTTGTATGAGAAGTCTATGACCAAGATAAGGTTGTATGATAACGAACATAGAAGAAACAATCATGCTGCTCCTCCAAAACCTTCCAAGTACTATCCAAAGCCATTCAGCTATCAAAGGAGACAACAAGAATAGAAGGATAGACAATAACAACAACAACAAAATCAAGCTTAATACTGAAGGAAGTTATAAGTGTGTGGATATGAATTGTGTAGAAATGATTTTTGGACTTTTCTACTTATATACATCCTTAATTTTGATTATCTACTCTTTTCTTATAATCTTTGTGCTTATTACTTTGTTTTCTAGCATGCATATCTAGCTCTTTATTTTTTTTATATAATTCACCTTTGTATAGAGCGTTCTGACTTCTATAAATAGGGGGAGAGTGTTGGGTATTGTATCCACAATAACCTAGATTTGGTGAAATCACCCTTAAACTAAGATGAATTAAGTTGTATTTGATATATTATTTGAGTTATGTGTTTACAGGGCTAATTTGCCAAGTGTAGACCAATGTCAGTCTACAATGGGTCACCAAACACAGGACCATACAATATAATCCCTCATTGTGTGATCCACGGTGTTGACTCATGTGTATCCTCTAAATTGGAATATACTTCATTTTTCAAGCACTAGGACTGTTGGAGAAAGACGTGTTGCTGATTTTATTGAAGGAAGGAAAATCCTCTTGAAGGAAAATATTCTAAGTGTTTCACTTGAGTAGAAGTTTAAGCACTCGAGTTAAACTCTTAGTAAATACTCGAGTAAGTCTGTCTGAATTCGAGTAAGGGAAAAGGTTCTCGAGTAGTCTGAACATAGCTCTCGAGTAGCCAAGTCCATTACTCGATTAGACTTATTTTTATTCTCGAGTTAACAGTTTTTGCCTCTCATAAAATATTATAAGTACTTTACTCGAGTAGTCATGTTAACCGCTCGAGTAGATAAGCACTTTATCTCGAGTTACAGAAGGATAGTTCTCGTGAAGATTCTATCTCACTCGAGTAGTTAAGTTCATGTACTCGAGTAGTCTTTCTACTTCTCGAGTAGTCTAGATCCAGTACTCGAGTAATCGATTTTAAACTCTCAGAATTTTTATAAGTCCTTTTCTCGAGTAGTTCAATTCTACCTCTCGAGTAACATTTCTGGCACTCGAGTAAGTCTTATTCCATTCGAGTGATTACAAATTATGTTCTGACTTTATTGAAGAACTTCATCTCGAGTCATCTGATATTGTCCACTTGAGAACTCATATTAGTACTCGAGTAGCTTATCCTCCACTCGAGTAATGCAGATAATTTTTCCAGAATTTTGATAAGTCTAGAAACGACAAGATTTTCAAATGCCTCGATGTGATTGGTCCACGTGGACGTCATTAATGCTAAGTATGACCGTTAGGGAGATCTTATAAAAGGTCTTGTCATTTCAACTAATGCTAAGCGCATTAACGAAGCATTCTAAAAATTCTGAATCAGCTACTTTCTCTTTCATAAATCGGATTCCCCCGCCGCTCATCTTCCTCATCGCCACGGGCAGTCGATCCAGGACGATTCAGAAAGGTTGACTTGCAGATCAAGATACTCTTCCATCTACAGAAATTCTCTTTGATCTTGTGAGTCAAGAAGTTTCAGATCCAGATCTAGCCGAGCATCTTCTTCAACAGTTTCTGATAAAGCCGCAAAGTTCAAAGGAAGAAGACCTTGACCGACAACTCTAGATCTGAGAAAAATATTGTTTGTATTTCATTTACTCAATTTATTCTTGTAGGAGATTACTCTCCAAGTGTATGAGCTTTGTTCTCCGAGCTGTAGGAAGTTTTGATCTTCCGATTGTAGATCTGTGTTAAGGATCGAGTTGTAGGAACTTTATTCCGAGGCGTAGGATTGGTTTCAATCCGAGATAGTGGAGTAGCCGAGTCTAGTGCTTTGCTAGATCGGTGAGTGGAAAGTGGATGTACCCAAGGTTGGGGAACCACTATAAATCTCTTGTCATCTGTGAATGCTTGGTAGATTTTTGTGCATAGATCGCTAATTTTGTATTCCGCAAAAAGACGCACAACTCACCTATTCACCCCCCTTTAGGTGATTTAGGTAGACAACTGAACACTTTCATGGACACACAGAGATATACAAACATTCTGCTCTTCTTGAGACATATCTTCAATCAGACATCCAAATACAAATCTGTCTAGAACATCTACTGGAGAGAATAACTATACAAGAAGGCCTACACCCTGAAGAAAAGTCTCCACCCTTGATCACAATCTTTATTCAAATCAGGGGGTGCTTTTTGCAACATCATCCACTAAGTCTTCTCAGAGATTCTTGAAAGAGAAGACAACATCTAACTCATTTAGTTTATTCTTTAAACTGTGTATAGGGTTCTAACTCTCTTCAGAAGTTAACTTTTGGTTCATAAGTCACCTGATTAAGAGACTTAAGTTTGGTTTTTGGGTACCTGGACAAAAGCCCAAAGGGTTGCTAGATCTCCCTTAGAAAATAGATCTTCTGGTGACAGGGCACCTGATCAAAAACCTGTAGTGGATTTCTACCAGGGCGGTAGAAGAGTAGACGTACCCAGATTTATTGGGGAACTACTGTAAAATTCTTGTGTCGTCTATGATTGTATTTTTTATTTGTGTGTTGTGATTATTATCTATATACATATACATATATCACTATTTTTGCAACTGCTAAAAATAAACTAAAGTATTTAAAATACTCTATTCACCCCCCCCCCCCCCTCCTCTAGTTAGATTTATCCCTTCACTTTCATTTGGTATCAGAGGGAGGTTGGTGGTGGTTTTACAGGCTAACACCTGAACCAAAAGATCCTGATAGATCTTATTTTACCTAGAAGTTTGAATTTATCATGGCACAAAATAAGGAGTATGCAAGCACTAGACCTCTTATTTGCAATCTTAATAAGTTTGCACTACGGAAAGCAAGGATTAGATTATATATATTGATGAAGATATCTACAATTTTATTTTGACACGTCCACCTCTACCACTAGCAGCACCAAGTACCAATGCTACACCTCCACCAGAATGGACAGAGACTAAGAGAAAAGCAAAGACTGATGATGCAAATGATATGAATATACTAGCCCAAACAATGTCTGATGATATTTTTCAGAAGGTTGTTGAATGCACCGCAGCAAACGATATCTGGGGCTCCCTCACTGCAATGGTAGCTGGATCTGCAGATGAAAGAAAACACAAAATATCTCACCTGATTTCTCAATATGAGAATTTCAAAAAGGGAGAAACTGAATCTATTGCTGATATGTATACAAGGCTCAGTCTCATAATCAATGAACTGAAAAACTTGGAGAAAGATATTATATTGATAGAAGTTAATGAAAAAATTCTCATGTGTTTCCCTAGCACATGAGATTCAAGAATTTGGCCGATTAGAGAAGCCAGAAGTCTAAATGATATTGTAATAGAAACCTTGTTGGGCAAGCTCAAATCCTATGAGCAGCTCATCAAAATAAGGGAAGTTGAACAAATGACCCTACCTTCAGTAAAGAAGGACGAGAGTATTACCTTCCAAGCAACTGAAGAGGAAGAACAACTTCCAGAGAATGAAAAAATCATGAGTCTTTTGGCTAAAAGATTTTACAAGATGGCCAGGAAAGACTTTAGGAGAAGATTTTCCAGAAATAAGGACAAGACAAGGTATGACAAAACACCTACTAAAGAGATTGTCTGTTATGGTTGCAGAAAAGCAGGACACATTCTTCCAGAATATCCAGAGAGTCAGAAGAAAGATAAGAAGAAGGAGAAAGATTTAAAGTACCATTCAAACAAACCCTCTTCTAGCAAACACAGACAGAAGAGGAAAGAATTGTTGCTGAAACATGGAGTGATATGGACACTGAATATTCATCTAGTTCAAGTGAAGATGAAGAAGAATCAAAGGATAAAGAAGTATGTTTGATGGAAATCGATGCATTAAACAGCGATTCTGATTCTGAATCTGAGTTAAAAGAGGACCATGTAATTTCAACTTTTGATTTTACATCATGCCATTTCAAAATAGATTTTAAATTGCTTTGTAAAGATTTGATAAAATCTGAGAAGGAAATAAAACTTATCAGAGAAAAATTAACTGAATTACACAATCTATCTTCAGAAAATATTAAACTTAAAAAAGAATTGAAAATTTCTAAGGAACAAATAGTTTCCCTGGATAACAATTTATCTGAGGCTAAAAAGTTTGAATAAACTCTTAATGAGAGAAGTATCAAACTGATGAATATTACAAGTACAGTCAATGCCAGGTTAAATGACAGATTAGGCTTGGGAGCTTCATCCAGTCAACCTCAACTTCTTAAGAAAGATATTTTAACTACCACTGTCAAATTCATATCTACTAAAGGAAAAAAATATTAGAAATTACAGATAAAGACAATGAAGTTTTTTTATATAATGAACCAGAGAATAAAACAAAATCCTTTCAAAAAAACCATGTTCAACAGAATTCGTCGAACCAAGATCGACGAAATCATTATTATTCGTCGAACAGAGTTAAACTAATGCTAAATGGAGGAAATGAGTATAGTTATTAAATGAATGGAGCTTGACAAAATCGCTAATATTCATCGAACGACGCTCGACGAAATCAGAATAATTCGTCGAACTCGAATTTTTCAAATAGAAAATTTAATTCTTTTTAAAAGAATAATCATACTCAAAAGTTTATAAATCCTTTTACTAAGTCGATCATTCCTCGCAGGAGATATCATCCACTTGGATATAAAGATCAACCTGCATTTTCTTATATTTCTACTGATTATGTCAGAAAAATAGGGCCCAAGGTAGGTGAGTCACCTACCTTATTTGGTGAGTAGGTCATAGGTTTCACACTAGCACCACTATAATAGTGCCATGGTTATCCTGTGGGGACATCACCCATGGGAGGTTGTCAGGAAACACATCTATATAGGCCGTCGTAATAGAAGCGTCACTCAACTGGGCTTCGGCACAATGGCCTCTATAGGCACAAAGAATTACTTTGTGCACAACCAAACAATTGTGATGACTTGGAAAGCAAACATCAAAATACATGACACAGGGCTACAAACTATTTTGATGACTTGGAGAGCAAACATCAAAATACATGCCACAGAGGAACAGTGGTATTTGGATAGTGGGTGATCTAAATACAAGACAGGTAGAAAAGCTAATTTAAAAGACTTCAAAGCAAAGCTTAGACCAAAAGTCATATTTGGTGACTCCAACTTTGGCCAGATAGAGGGCTATGATAATGTCAAGGTTGGTGTGGTTACCTTCAGAAAGGTAGCTTATGTGAAAGGTCTTAAGCATAAACTAATCAGAATCAGTCAACTATGTGATAAAGGTTATTTGGTATCATTTAATAAGTCTTTATGCTTTATTATATCAAGTGAAAACAAAATTATTTTATCTGTGGTTAGACAGGGTAACATCTATCTAGTTAATTTAAATTCTGCTAAATCTGAAATATGTTTATTTAATCAGATAAGTAAAACAAATGAAATTAGGAATAAAAGATTAGGGCATGTAAATCTTAGAACTATTGCTAAACTGTCTAAGGACAACCTTGTCAGATGATTACCTTCTAGATCTTATAAGAAGGAAGGACTTTGTAGGGCTTGTTAATTAGGTAAGCAAACTAAAAATAGTTTTAAATCCATATCTAAGAGTGATTCACCCAGAATTTTGTATTTGCTACATATGGACCTTTTTGGACCTATTGCAATACAAAGATTGGGAGGAAAGTCATACACTTTAGTTATTATTGATGATTTCTCAAGATTCTCTTGGGTGTTCTTACTCAGATTGTATTGATCAGAAGTGATCATGACACTGATTTTGAATCTCTTCTGATGAGAGAATTATGTGGGAAAGAAGGAATCAGACAGTGTTTCTCTGCTCCTAGAACTCCTCAACAAAATGGGGTGGCAGAAGGAAAAATAGAACCCTAATTGAATCTGCTGGAATATTACTTGCATATGCTCACTTACCCCTATCCTTTTGGGCAGATGCAGTAAGCACATCAAATTATATTCTTAACAGAAGTCTCATTCATAAAATCAAGGGTAAGACTCCCTGTGAATTGCTTAAAAATAAGAAACCTAAAGTAATTTATTTTAAAAATTTTGGGTGTAAATGTTATATCCATAATAATGATAAGAAACACTTAAGAAAATTTGAAGCCAAAGCTGCAGAAGGAATATTTCTTGGATATTCTCTTATCAGCAAGGCTTATAGGATTTATAATAAATCTACTTTTAAATATAACAATCTATACATATATCATCTGATGAAACTAACATGTTTTACAAGGAGAGGAATACCTCTATCATAGATTCTTTTAAGGAACAAATTCTGTGTAAGAAACTATAAGAATTAACCCTTAAGAAAGAAGATACATTGCAACCTTCTCAATAGAATGTTGAAGATAGTCATAAAGATCATCCTGAGATTTATGTTGAAAAAGTTATACCTAATGAAATTCCACAGGAGGAATTAATAAGACAAATCATTGAAGAACAAACTCCACATATTGATTATATCACTCTTAGAGATCATCCTAGTACTCAAGTGATTGAAGACATATCAGTTGGTATGCAAACAAGCCATCAACTCAATCAAGATCAGATGCACACATGTTTTCTATCGCGGATTGAACCTCAATCAATAAAAGATGCAGAGCATGATTGTTAACCTAGAAATCGATGATCCTTCCCAAGGTATCCAGCTCGATAGTCGCGGCCTGCTCCGTGTTCTCCCTGGAGGCCGCGACGTCCAAGGATGGACAGACAGGCTTCTTTGTCCACTCAGGCCACACAGCTTGGGCGGTCTCAGCGGTCTGATCGCCCAGGTCGCACAGCGTTCCCTTGATCGGCAGGGGCCGCAGACTGCTTCCTCAGTTCGCCCCTATAGGCCGTGCCCTTTGATCAGCTAACCGCCACAAGCTATCTATCCTGACAGGTGACAACTAACTTTGGAAGACTCAGATACCTATCTGCCCAGAACGGTAGTAAGCCATTCTCTTTGCAGGAGTTAGTCTCCTTCAAACCGCTCCTGCAGGTCGCACATCAAACAAACCAGACCACCACATAGTCAAGAGTCCTGCCTCCAAGCCGCCCACCATCAACAGTGCCGACTACCCGCTAGCTCGCTGAATAGCAAGAATGGCGACCTGCCCCCAGGCCGCTAGCCAACAACACCCGGTTCCACTTCGCCAGCATGCGTGACCTGCCAGGTCACCAAGCCCAGGCCATCTAGCAGGGGAGGCAAGCTGTTCCGTTCAACAGGCGGCAGACTTCAGTAGAAGGCGCGACATGCCTCATCAGTCTGCCAGGTCGCCAAGTCGACAACCACTGGAAACCCGCAGATTCCAACTCTTCTCTGCTACGGGCTGGGCGGAATAGCCCTTCAGTTTGCAGATATCAATGAATCCCTGCTCTAGCTCCTTAGCAGTTGGAGGCCTCGCCTCTACTCAGCAGCAGAGGCGGACTCGGCCTATCCCCCATGGACACAGCAGATTCGCTATGTAGCCCGCCATTCAACATCAGCATCCCGACACCTGCTTCTTCCCAGCAGCGGGCGGATAACCTCCTCAGCCCGCATAGCTTTTTGCGAGCTCGCTCACCACAGTATGGGTGGACTCTTCCCAGTCTGCCAAGCAGCAGAACCAGCTCCAGAAGGCAGTCCCAGACCGCGCGACCTGTTGTGGACTCGGCGGACTCCACTCTCTATTCGCACAAGTTGGCATCTCATCGGGGGTAACGTCACCGAAACGCGTTACCGCCTCGAGCCTATAAATAGACCCCCATACCTCTCATTTTAGAGGGGACTCAACATTGCCATCGCTCTCACGCTCGAGCGCACCCGACGATGATTTCAAGCCGTCAACTTCTACGGACTCCATTTCTCAGTCCGTGCCCTCTCTTCACCTAACTGTGCGGCCTGTCAGCCTGACTTCTCAGTCCACGCACCCTCCTTTCTGGCACATTCTTTCCTTAACCGCCAGCTTCCCCCAATGTACCCTTTACTTGCTTTCCATGTAAAGGTGTAACTAAATTTTTAATACTCAACATTAATAAAAGGAAAGCTTGTCGCAAGAGTGTCATTTAAGCCGCGGCGAGCGAAGTCTGCTATTGCTGCTGCTAGGGGCCCCTCTCTTCCTCTCAGCTTAACTCTCTCGGCGTTAACCTACAAGCATGATCGTTAAAGTAACCGTCTGCTCGACAGCTCCTGATAAACCTTACCAACCATCTCCGCACTCGGATCATTGCCCTTCTCTCCTTTATCCTCGCAACCCTTGAACAAGCGTCTTCTCCACTCTCGAGCACTTAGAAGGTTTCTCCTCTCCGTTATCCCCGCAACCTTCAACCCCTTCACCTCATCACCTTCCTCGTGAGACCGAACACACCCTATTAGTTGCTGGTGCCCGCGACAATAACCCTCTCCTCTCCTCTCATCCATTTTCGCGCATCAACAGTTCACACGCGACCTTCAGATCCGAACAAACGGTGAAATCCGACAGTTAGCCATATCAGATCATCATTCAGCCGAGAACCTTGCTCAATCAAGTCCTAGTGATGATCCTCTCTGGGAGGCCTTGGAGCAATTACACCGTGAAAATGCTCAGCAATTTCAAGCAATCAACCAAATTCTTGTTGTAATCACGCAGTGATTAGACACATAATCTGTAGTAGCTCTAGTTGCTCCAGCTACTCCAGTCAATCCAACACCAACATTAGAGAATCAACAAGCTTATCCTCTGGCTTACCCATCGGTCTATCCTCCACCTCACACAGCAACCTTTCCGCAAGGGCCTGCAGCCCCTTTACAACCTAAGAATGATGAGTTTGCAGTTCGTCAAAACTTCTTTGGGAAGCAGCCCAGGGAAGCCCAGCAAGATTTCTGAACTTTCAGGGAAGTCATCCTTACCCATCAGATCCTACCTTTGCTCCTGCAACAAATTTTTCCTTCTATCCACCTGCTTCTTTTGCAGCTACAACTTATGTTCCCTTCTATCCTTATGCTGTAGGAGAACGGGAAGAGCCATCGCCGTTTTTAGAGAACATTTGTCGTGAACCAACTCCAGCTAATTTCAGAGAGCCACGATTACCAATCTACACTGGAGAGACTGATCCAGTGAAGCATCTTTAAGCCTTCAAATTAGTCATTGCTCTCAAAACTCTCTCAGACGCTACCAAGTGCAAGCTCCTTATGACAAGGTTTCATGGGCAAGTGAGGGATTGGTTCTATGGCTTGCACCCTTAGTCCATCACTTCCTTTGCTGATCTGCGAAGGGAGTTCTTACTCCGATTTTCTACTTCAACAAAGAGAAAGGGTGGACCAAAAGCCCTCTTTGAGATCATACAACATCAGAATGAGACTTGGTCTCAGTTCGTTGATCGATTCCAGAGAGAAATCTTAGACATTGAAATTGCTGATCAAGAAATGTTCCTAGTGGCTCTTATCCACGGTCTTCGTGAAGGGCCGCTTAAGTTTGAAGCCATTGTTTGTGCGCCAAGAACATACCAAGAGCTGATTGTCCTAGCCAACTCATACATCCGAGGTGAAAAGAGCAACCCCAGCTTCATCTCCAGGCTTATAGCAGAGAAAGATCCTCCTCCTCACGAGCAACCTCTGATGTCTCCTCGCAAAGATTTCCCATTTCACTCAAGGAAGGGAAGGAGATTTCAATGCCATCGATACTCCTTCCCAGATCATGATCGTGCTCGAGATCAATTGTTGTTATTACCAGCTCCATCTTCACAAACAGCTGCGGTTCATCAACAGCAGGATGATGACTTGCAAGAGCGTGAACTAGACATGGCCATGCAAGAAGTAAGCAAAGTCATGAAGGATAGGCTAATTATAAAAGACCTTATCGACCAGCTGATCAAAGATCTAAAGACCCAGCACCATATTGTGAATTTCATAAAGAGCCAGGCCACCTGACTGAAAACTATCGAGCACTTCATCAACTAGTGCAAAGGATGCTGCGGCTGGGTAAGATGCATGACCTGCTCCCCAAAGATGATCACCCTGATCCAACAACCTCAAAGGGCAAAGAAGTTGCAGACACTCCTTGGTGCTCAAAGGGAGCGAGTCAAATTAACAATCACCCCAACCGTAATATTGTTGAATGTTTTGATGCTGATGACGAGGGCAGGCTTGAAAGACTTTTTCCATGATAAAAGGACATCGCAGCTCCTTAAAGCTCCTCACATTCATTACTGGTTACTCTTACTCTACTTTACATGTTTCAAACATTTTCTTTCCAAAGCACTTCTAAGTGTTTGTTCATGCATTTCAAAAAAGTTTACATCAGGGATCCCGTACTAACACAGTTCCCTTTTTGTAATGCTTCTTCCTCTATTTTCTCTTTGCCAAAGAGATCACTGAACAACTGAGATATCGCAGAGTCTTGTTGTTCCCTTTGTAGATTGTTCTCCCGCATAAGGCCGCCATGACCACATACTGTGGGGAGTGTTCGCGTATGTGCAGTGGGTGTTGTTCAATCTATGATGGTGGACTTCAACTTCGGATCCTAGCTAGTATATAACACATAGTGTGTATCAAGGGAGGTCCCATGTGTTAGCTCTGCTGTGCTTCGTTAAGTATACATTACAATTATGATGATCTTTGCTTGATAAGCAATGGCGATCAAGCGTAGCCTTGTCTCTTCGATCATCTCACAACTGTGATGGCCGAATACTCTATGGTACTCTCAATCCGTGCTTTTACGGGACCCACAACTCTGCTGATCTTTCCACAGAAAAGCAATGCTATAGGCCACTTTGCACAACTAGTCTCATTGATCAGTGATGTTGTACCCGAAGAAAGAGAGCAGTGCATCTACTATTTCCTTCTTAGGATTTTGTGTGTGTCTTCCTTTTGTGCTCTATCAAGGGAGTATAGCTGGTCTGCTCTAAGTAGGACTATACTCCTGATGACCTTTTTCAGGAAAGCGATGCATAAGGCCCACGAGTGATCTCCTGTGGCAGCATCCAGTCTTTCTTGGTCATCTCCGAGTATAGATCTCTTTTTATCAACTGCCTCTTTCACAGGCGAACAGGTTAAATTCGACCTACCAAAATGATCTGCAACAATCATTTTGATTACTCTCATCTTATATGCATTGCTCGCGTGAAGCTCTATCAGATGATGATCTACAAAGCTCTTCATTACTCTTATCAAATGTTAATGACATCAATCATTGATCAAAGAATCTGGCACTCCTTGATTTAAATCTGGCACTCCCGATAGGTGACGACCAACTTTGGCTGTCTCGGATACCTTGAAGTTATTAGTTGTCTTACCTAAATCACCTAGAGGGGGTGAATAGGTGAGTTGTGCGTCTTTTGAGAAATAAAAAATTTAGCGATCTAAGCATAGAATAACAACTAAGTAATCATAGAGGACACATAGATTTATAGTGGTTCCCCAACCTTGGGTACATCCACTTTCTACACACTGATCTAGCAAAGCACTAGACTCAGCTACTCCACTATTCTCGGATTGAAACCAATCCTACATCTCAGAACAACGTTCCTACAACTCAATCCACAAAACGGATCTATACTCGGAAGATGAAAACTTCCTACAACTCGGAGAACAAAGCTCCTATACTCGGAGAATAATCTCCTACAAGAATAGATTGAAATAAGAAATACAAATAGAATATCTCACTCAGATCTGGAAATTTCTGCCTAGGTATTCCTTCTTGAACTTTGCGGCACAGACAGAATATTTTGAAGAATACACGGCAGGATCTTTGATCTGAAAATTTCTTGACTCACAAGATCAAAGAGAGGATTTGTAGATGGAAGAATATCTTGATCTGTAAGTCAACTTTTCTGAATCGTTCTGGATCGACAGCCCTTAGCAATGAGGAAGATGAACGGCGGGGGCTTCCAATTTAGGAAAGAGACAATCGTTGATTCAAAAATCTTAGAATGCTTCTTTAATGTGCTTAGGGTTAGTCGGAATGACAAGACCTTTTATAAGATCTCCCTAACGGTCATAATTATCATTAATGACGGCCACGTGGCCCAGTCATGTCAAGTAATTTGAAAATCGCATCTGTTAGGACTTAGCGAAATTTTCTAAAAAGATGACTGGATTACTCGAGTGAAAGATGAACTAATCCAGTACTAAAATGGGTTCTCGAGAAGAAAATATTAGACTACTCGAGAAGAAACCCTTCAGGAAACTTCAGAACAGAATCCATTATCACTCGAGTGGAATGAGGGTTACTCGAGTGCTAGAAATGTTACTCGAGAAGCGGAAGTGAACTTATTGATAAGAAGACTTAAAGAAAATTATGGGAAATAAAACTGATTACTCGAGTACAAGATCTAGACTTCTCGAGAAGTAGACAGACTTCTCGAGTGTAGGAACTACACTACTCGAGTGGGGTAGATACTTCTCGAGAACTTTCCTTCTGTCACGCGAGTCAAAGTGCTCATCTACTCGAGTAGTGAACTTGACTACTCGAGTATAATACTTAAAAAATTTCTGAGAGGGAAAATCTGTCAACTCAAGAAAGAGAAAAAGTCTACTCGAGTAATGGACTTGGCCTCTTAAGAACTAGATTCAAATTTCTCGAGAACCATTTCCTTTACTCGAAATCCAGACTAGACTTACTCTAGTACAACTAAAGGTTCTACTCTAGTACAAAAATTATACTCGAGTGAAACACTTAGAAAAAAAATTGGTTTATGAAGATTTTCCTTTCTTCAATGGAATCAAGAACACGTCTTTCTCCAACAAACCTAGTGCTTGAAAAATGAAGTGTATCCCAATAGAGAGGATACACATGAGTCAACACCATGGATCACATAATGAGGGATTACATTGTATGGTCCTGTGTTTGGTGACCCATTATAGATTGACATTAGTCTACACTTGGCAATTAAGTCTTGCAACCACATAACTCAAACAATACATCAAATACAACTTAATTCATCTTATTTCAAGGGTGACTTCATACAAATCTAGGTTATTATGGATACAATACCCAACAATCTCCCCCTATTTGTTGAAGTCAGAACTCTCTACACTAAGGTGAATTATATAAACAAATAAAGTACTAGATATAAAAGAGAGAAAATAAAGTAACATACACAAAGGTTGAAGACAAAGAGTAGATTATCAAAATTAAAGATTTATATAAATAGAATTGTCCAAAATTCATTTCTACACAATTCCAATCCACACTCTTAGAGCTTTATTCATTCTTTAACTTGATGTTGCTGTTGTTGTTGATGTCTGTCCTTCTTTTCTTGTTGCCTTCTCTGATAGTTGTATGGCTTTGGGTAGTATTTAGGAGGTTTTGGAGGTGCAACATGATTATTCCTTTCATACTCTTGATCATAGATTCTTCTTTTGGTCATAGATTTCTCATACAAGTCCCACTCATGGGAGTTGTAATGATCATGTCTATTCTCATTAAAGTCCAAAACTAACTTGAGCGTATCAAGGATTAGTGACTTTGAGGTAGGACTACAAATCTTTGCAAATTCATGAGATTTTCTTTTCTCTACCACTGGGATTGGAATGGACCTGCTTGTGGAAGCTCCATCACCATACTTTCTTTTTTTTGGAATATGAATCTCAGGAGGAGCTTGATGAAGTATATCAGCTGGATCAAATTCCCAAACCTGAGCATAAGTTTCTAGAGGAGGAGCTTCAGAGCATTCTGGTCTTGGAGAAAATGTAGACAGATGAACTGGAACTGGAGGATGCTGAGCTAAAGGATTCAGATGATAGGGAATTATATTTTGATCAGCTAGAGAATCAGGGAAGATCTGGTTGTGCATCCACACAGCTGTACAATAGGTGTGAAATTTTACACCATCAATCTGATTCTGCACATCAATATGAATTTCCTTCAGCGTTTCTTCCTAGAGAGTTTGCTTGTTAGCATCTGATGTTTCTAAATGTTCTTTGACTAATGTCTCCCACTTTCTAACTTCTATATTTAGTTCCTTTATGGAAGATTCTTTGAAAGTACCCACTTCTTCACAGATTTTGAAAGTGTGCTCTTGGGCCAACTTTTCTAACTGTATCTGATTGTTAGCAAGAGTAATAGATTGATCCATCACTAGGCCAACACCGGTAATTGTGGTGATGGAGACGTTGCTGACATGGCTGCCATTAATCCCTGTCTGAGTGAGTTCGTCGATTGGGACAATCGCTGCCGCAAGCTCGAGGATGGGATCGACGTCCGCCGCCATTGCATAAAAATATATAATTATAAATTAAATAATTATAATTATATGTTTTTAATAATTTTATTATTTTAGCAATTTTATTTTAAGTATTTACTTCATGTTTTAATTTTCATTTCATGTGTAATGATGGGTGCTTATAACCATCATATGTTGTTTTAATTACTTCGTTTCATGTGCTATGATGGGTGCATATAACCATCATATTTTCAATTTTGAATTTCGAATTTTGAATTTTGAATGAAGGGTTGATTGAGTGGTGTAAGCCTATATATAGGGCATGATATTTGTCATATTGTATTAGTGAATGAATAAGAAAAATTAAACCCTAATCTTTGAGTAAGATCCTCCTTCCTATTCTCCTTGGCCGCCCCCACTCCCTCTCCCTCCTTGGCATATTTTGACCACCACTCTCCTTCTCCCCTCTTAGGACGCTGGCCAACTCCCCCACCCCTCTCTATTTAGGCCATCTCTCTCTCATCCCCTTCCTCTCTTCTTCTCCCTAACCTACAAACCCGAGCCTCCTCCATCACCCTCCATAGCAGCCGGCCACCACCTCCTCCTACACAACCCGACCACCATCTTCCCACCCTAAAACTGAGCCACCATCTCGCTCCACAAAATCACCTACCACCCTCTCCATAACTTCAACTCGAATAGCACACCTATTGTTTTCTTCTCCAATAACACCGCCTAACACCTTTTTTCTCTCTTTCCAAATATTTATATTATCATTCAAGAAGGCCTCATCTTGTGGATCAAACTTCGGCGTTAAGCGAAGAAGGCGAACAAGTTTTTCTCCAACCGGCATGGCTCCGGTAGAGCCATTGAATGGCGAACCAAGTAAAGAAATCGGAATCATCCATTCCGGTTGGGTAACGAAAAGTTTCTACTCCCGTGTGTTTCTTTTCCTAGATATTCTTGTGGTGGAAATTCTTGGCGTTGCCTCTTGAAGCGTTGAATAATCGTGGTGCTCTTTCGATTGGTTTGTGATTATCTTGACTGCTTTAATTTCGAAGAGGTTTGGCGAGCCTTCGTTTTCTTTTGTTGGGAGAGATCTACCGTTTCTAAATCGTTATTTTTTGGTAGATCTCTTTTGGTACAACACCGCTCGTTCGGACCGGGTGGATCCTTTTAGCCGGAAAGAATATTGGCATATCGCCTCTATTCGATTCTAATCGGTTTGGCTACTTGTACGCTAGCATATAATTGATAGAATTAATTAACGTGGTGCTGCGTTGAACGATTGTGCGAGTATAGGATTTGGGTCATTAGAGAGGCAAATGTGGTCGTCCGTAGATATATTCGGTGTCAACCTGCAAGCCTGCATCAATTTGGTATCAGAGGGAGGTTCACGTTAATTTCCTAATTGGCCCCCTCCCCCTTTTGCTTTGAGCACCGACAAGCACTTGCATGTTTCATTGCACAACATAAAAATTAATTTTAAAATTTTGGGTCTACAAATAGCAGCCTAAAATTTTCAGTTTTTCTCAAAATTCAAAACATAAAATTTTGAAAATTCTCCATCATCTCCTTAGTAAGAAATCCAAAACAGTTTATTTTTTTATTAAGTCATTATTTTTATTAAGTTGTTATAAAATTTAATTGTTGGTCTGCAAATAGCGGGCTATATTTTTATTATTTCAGCCAAAAAATCAATTTTTTTTTAATAATCTTCATATTATTTACAACAAGAAAATAAAAAATATATATATATCTATTACCTTAAGTAATTTGCGGGAACAATTACATCTTTGAAAATTAAATAGGGTCAAGTTATTTATTCATTGCATGTGCACCAGTTACTGGTGAGTTTTTCCCTCGAGTTCTCACTGAACATGGCATTTGATGTTAATGTTCCCCTTTTAGACTATTGGTATGATAAATCCACGTCTAAACACACCCCAACCTTGCTTTCCAACCGTCCCCACACGTATTCTCACACTGAGAATAAGATACCAATGTATGATGGTTATGAGAATTCGCAAAAATTTAGGGACTGGATTAAGTGGGTAGATATTTACTTTGATTGTCACGAATGGGATGACAACCAATAGGTGAGCATCCTCTGTGTACGATTAATAGATCAAGCCCGCATATTCTGGTACAACGAAGAGCTTTGTGTTGGTAGCAAAACACATTCTTGGACGTAAATGCGTAGCGTGCTCTCGGATCGATTTGATTCTGCCTACCTTCGCCCTGCTAACACCAAGCCTATGTGTGAGTATAGTTTTGGCACTAGATCCATACCTGCCTTTAGGAATGATTATAAACCAAATGCCTAGACCAAGCGACAGATAACTGATGATTTGACTAACCTTAAACTAGGGAACAAGTCGGTCTAGGATTATATGCGTCTTTTCAAGGATATGATGGTTAGAAGTCGTGTGAAGGAGTTGCCAAAGATCACCCTCTCTAGGTTTCGTAAGGGGTTATACCCCTACATTCAGGGTAAATTACTGCGTTATTGTCACACCGATCTAGACACCACTTTTAATATAGCATTAGAAATTGAGAAGCACCACCTTCCTAGGAATGAAGTTCACTCGTGTAACACCAGAAAGGCCGTATTAGGACCACCACCCCCCGTTAGGGAAACCTCTCCTAATAGGTCTTTTGCTGTGGAATCGATAGATGTTACCCCTAGGGTTATGCCTCTGTTATCCTCGACATCTAAGCCCGTAGAGATAGTGACTGATACCCCTGAGGATTCTGATGTTGATATACTATCTCTGTAGTTTGAGGATGACCCTGTAGGTGAGAGTATTCTGACATGTTCGATAGTGCCTGATGATTTTGATGCATCTGAGTCTGAGGGAATCCCTAGTGATCTAGAAGACGATGTTTGGGATGATGATGAATGAAAGAGATAGGTCTTAACTGGACTAATTAGAGTAAAATCACAGCATATAATAAAGTAAGAAGATCAAGCAACCAGAAGTGACACAAGGATTTTATAGTGGTTCCCCAAATCTGGGTAGTCCACTCTTCTACCACCCTGGTAGGAATCCACTCAGGTTTTTGATCAGGTGTCTGACACCAATGAGCTTTTGTTTAGGTGCTCAAAAACCAAAACCTCAAGTCTTTTGGAGGGAGACTTGCAACCAGGAATCACTTTGGAAGGGAGATGACAACCCTTTATACAGGAGGAGGAAAAGAGTGATGGTGTCTTCTCTGTCAACAATCAGAGAGAAGACTTGTGGATATTGATGTTAGCAAATAGCTCCCCCTGAGATATTGATTGGTGCAGGGAAATCTGGAGCACTGCTTCAGGGTGATAGGCCTTCAATATTCAGGCCTGGACCAGAGTATCCTTCAGGAATTTCTGACAAATAGAAATTTGTTATCCTTGAAGTTATCCTGCAGTGATAGGGAAGAAGAAGACTCTTGATAGTGATTAGATGTTCTTCTTCTTTTTCAGATGGCTGTTATCGCTCTGATCTAGGGCTTGTAGTTACTGTAGTAATATTGCCCTTTCTGTATCTTTCTTTTTCTGTCTCTTTTCTTTTTCTATCTTGAAAGAAATAGTGCCTAACCACCTAGAGGGGGGGGGTGAATAGGTGAACTTTATCTTTTTAAATTTAAGGCAGAAACACTGAACAATTAAACCTGTATTTGCAAGTTTCTATAGCAATTCAGCACAGCTAGCTCAGCAATCACAGAAATAAACAAACACAGAGTGCACACAGATTTTTATAGTGGTTCCCCA
This sequence comes from Platanthera guangdongensis, assembly GCA_039583875.1. Lineage (NCBI taxonomy): Eukaryota > Viridiplantae > Streptophyta > Magnoliopsida > Asparagales > Orchidaceae > Platanthera > Platanthera guangdongensis. The sequence goes on along the minus strand of CM077150.1, from coordinate 239,599,382 downwards.
AGGTGTGGGTACATCCACTTTCCCCCTTCGCCTATCTAGTAGTGTACTAGATTCGGCCTAACTTCAGCACTTCTCCTCAGATCCTCAGATCTTACAGCTCAGAACCCCAAACAGGTTCCTACAACTCAGAGTGTCCCCACTCCTACAACTCAGGCAAAAAGACCTACCACTCAGTCTTCAACAAGACCTACACTCAGGCTAAACAGCCCTACCTCAGCCTTCAACAAGGCCTACACTCAGAGAATTAAGTCTCCTACACTCAGGCTCAAAAGCCCTACCTTAGCCTTTATAGATTTAGGCTTACAACTCAGATCTATACAAGATCCTACAGGAATTTGATAATTTAAAGTAATTAACCACAACTCTGACAGAGAGAGATGAGTTGACTGGCTTCTTGATGAGTTCTTGGAAGAACTTGGCAGAGATCAACCTCCCTTAGCTTTCTTCAAAGCTTCTTGAATTAGAACTCAGTAGGGTTGAATCTCCTGTGAAGATGATCTTCAATCAACTTTTGTCTTGAGATTCAGATCTCAATCTGAATCTTACTTTGCAGCCTGGTTCAGCAGCTACTCTTCTTAGAAGGAGCTCTCTCTCTCCAACTTCTTAGATCTTCTATTGAAGGAGAAAGGTCTTTATATAGTCTTCCTCCAAGGTAATCGGCAGATCCGGTTTCTAACAACCTTCTGGCAGCTCTGACAGTTGCAGTTAACCGGTTGAAATGGCAGCTGTCAAGTCATCCAGTCACTTCTTGAAATTACTGTTACTGTCTGAAAGTGTCAAGATAGATAGTCATTATGTGTCGACACAAATAGATTAAGTGTCGACACAAGTAGACTAAGTGTCGACACTAGCCTTGATGGTGTCGTCACAACTCTTTGTGTTGTTATAACAGCTTCTCGACACTGCTTCTTCAGAATGTGTCGACACTGATTTTGTGTGTCGACACAAGCCTTCTGTTGAATGTGTCGAAACTGGTTGAGTGTGTCGACACAAATACTTCTTCTTTAATACTTAGTTGAATTCTACTATGTGTTGACACAACTCCTTTGTGTCGACACATGCCTTCTTGTGTTGAAACTTGCTGAGTGTCGACACATCTCCTTTGTGTCGACACATACCTTCTTGTGTTGAAACTTGCTGAGTGTCGACACATCTCTTTTGTGTCGACACAAGTACTTTAACTTTGTTGAAGCTTGCTGAGTGTCGACACAGCCTCCTAGTGTCGACACATTTGATGTCGACAAAGTTTCTCTGGGTGTCGACACTGTCTCTAAGTGTCGACATAGATTATGTTGACAATTCTTCACGGTGTGTCGACACTGCCTGTATGTGTCGACACTTTTCTTCTGGTGTCGACTCTGCCTTTCCTGGTGTCGACACAATTACTCCAAGTGTCGACACAACTTCTCTAGGTGTCGACACTAGCCTTCATAAGTGTCGACACTTCACCTCTAGGTGTCGACACATGGACTTAGAACTTTTCTGCATTTCCTGCAATTACTTAACCTGCACATATAAACTCAAAGCACATCAAATACACCTTGATGTATATCATTAAGTAGGGTGAGGCTTCTTCAAATCTGGTACATATATTCCAATGTACCCAACAATCTCCTCCTATTTGGAGAAGTCATAACCCTTAGTCAATGATATACACCATTCATAACAAATACTCAATATGATGTATAACAGTATTATATGACACGGTAAAAACTAAACATGTATAAACAAAACATGTATAAACAATTATCTCAGAATAACAATGTAATAGATTGAACATTAAACATTGTTTTTACAACTTCCAAAAGTTTTATTAATCAAAAGTTTCAATGGAGTTTAATGCAAATGATTACAAAGTTATAAACTTAAGAAAATTCTATCCTATGGCTGCTCTGGCTCCTTGATAACAATGCCCTTCCCAGATTGAATCTTGGCTTGAACTGGAGCATCATTGTCATCAGCAGGCTTCTTTCCCTTAAGATATTTCTTCTTCTGTTCTTCAGCCCTTATCTTCTGTCTCTCAAAATAATGATAAGGCTTAGGGAAATACTTGCTAGGCTCCTGTACATTAGGAGGTAGCTTCCCTAATTTAGCCTTTCTTTTGTACTGTACAATGGCTTCTTGCCTAGCTTCATGTTTTCTCCATTCCTGCTCAGAATACCATTTGCCCCTTTCTAGGATATTATCCTTTGCAGCCTTCCAAGCAGTCAGAATAATATTTCTGGAAGTTGGGCTCCATTGCTCAAAATCTGGCCTTAATTCAGCCTGCTCTCTGAACCTCTTCTTAGATAATTGGGCTTCCTGCTCTTTTAATACTGCCTCTTGCTCTTTTAGTACTGTCTCTGGCACAGGCTGTACTAATTTCTCAATGATCACATTGTGAGCACCTTCTGGAGGACTATACATAAATTGTATCTCTTGATGTATCATGTCAAAATCTGCAGGAGGGTAGATCACCTGAGCTACTTCAGCTTATTCTCCTCCAAAATATGCAGGATTTACCCCAGATTCGGCTATATTATCATCATCATCACATAAAGGTGGATATCCAAGGGTAGCTCTGATGCTATTTGAAATCCATTTAGCATGGTCAGATCATGCTTTGACTAATACCCTCTCCCCATTTATGACTTCTCTTTCTATATGATCCCTAAGATCATCCTTCTGGAATCTGATCTGAGCATTCAGATAGTTGACACCATCTTTATAAAAAGGTTTTAACCTTTGAAGCTTGTCAGTAATAGGCTTTTGAGAATCTTCAATGGTAGTTTGAACAACAGTTAGGCTCTCTTGTAATTGCTTATCAAAGGCTTCTTTGGCAGTAGCACTTACAGCAGTCTGGGCAGTAGCTATATTTTTCATTTCACTTACAATGGCATTATGAGAAGCAGTCAGATTATCATTCATCCTAATCTGATTTTCTAGGACATATCCTTGCTTCACTGCCATATCATCAACCTGTTTCTTTATGTTCCCTTGATGAGTAGCCAGATATACCATTGCATTGCCTCCTTTATGGAAACAATCAGTCATTTCCTTCTTGTTTTGATTCACTTCAAATCTTATAGATTTTATGTCTTGAGCCAGATCAAATTGAAGTGATTTATGGCCTTCATCCATATACTTTTCTAGAGCTTTTCTTTGCTCATCCATCTTGATTTGCAAAGCCACCAACAAAGAACTATAATCAGCAGTTGGAGCTTGTTGTGGAATAATGTTTTGTAGTGTTTTCATGTAGATCTGGCTTCTCCTTTTGAAAACCTGTAGCTTTCTTTTCTTGGCTCTAGCAGCCTCTTCATCTTCAGAGTCAGAAGTACTAGCAATGTCTACTCTATCCTGTGGAGTAGGGGGCAAGTCCTTCTCTGCTCTTGGTAGCTCCTCAGCATTCCTTTGCTCCTCAGTCTCTTTTCTAGTAGTCTCTTCCTGAAACTCTACATGCTCCCCCTCAATATTAGCTGACTCCCCCTCAGCAGCTGCTTTCTCTCCCTCAAAATCAGTCTGTAAAAGATCAGGGAACATCTCTTCTAGTGTAAAATCATGTTGATGTTGTACAAGAGAATCTCTTATCTCAGGAGCATTTTCTACAACTGATGTGTCTTCCATGACCACATCCTGTGGTTGACTATGTATCTGAGTTTGCTGATCAACATCAAGTAATGAGTCAGTCAATACTTCATCCTCAATATTGAAAATAGATTGATTAATTTCATTGATTACCGCAAGAATTGTTTGGGTTGCCCTTTCACTATCTAAGTGTGTTGGCTCATCTACATGTTGAGGCTCCCCCTGGAGTGGATCCAGGTGAATGGGGCTAGCAGATGGTAGCTCCCCCTACCTTTGTGCATATTCAGGTCTTACTGGTGACTGACCAGCATTTCCACCTTGTCCATCATCAGAACTAAACACTACCTGCTCTTCTGAGCTACTTGAGGATTCAGGAGCCACAATGGCTTTCTTCTTCTTCTTCTGATGAGAAACTTCCTTTTCAGGAGTAGGCAATTCCTTGGTTAACACTCTATCCCACCTTGAGATAATTCTAACATCCATTCTCCTCATATGGTTTATCTTAGAACCTGCAGCTTGGTTCATGACTGTAGGGATACTGCCAGCTAAGTATAAACTCATAATCCTACCCGGATTGGGCTTCTTCAGACTTTCCTTTATCTTATCAAACTTTACTGCTGACCAATCAGTTTTAAGTTTGAAAATTATCCTTGTCATTAAACTGAACATGTGAGCTGATATTCTATCATGCCCACCAGGCTTGCTCAGTATCATCGTGCCTACTATTTCAGACAAGAACTTGCCCTGCATGTTCATCCCTTTCCTGTTAAAAACTGATCCAATTTTCATACTTGAATCTAAACCACACCATTGCACTGCCTCCCTTGTCTTTGATGTAGGTACAACTTCCTCTTCTTTAGTTCTAGGGAGATGTAGAACTTTTTTTAGACTTTTCTGGGTGATCTTGACTTTTGCCCCATGTACATTGGACTTAATCTTGAGTCCAGTTTCATCAAGAGTAGCTGCATTAAATAATTCGAGGACCTCCTTCTTCCACATCTTGATTGGTTCTGAAACAAGATACTCTAACCCAGTCTCTGTAACTAGGGTTACCACACCTTGGATTTCTGGTTCCGCATCATCAAAGGCGTGTCGCACGAGCTCATAACCTTCATTGATGTTCTCTTCTAGCTTGGGCGCCATTAGGGTTTGAAGAAATTTTGAATTTAGAGAAGAGAGATGTCGACACACAAGTTTGGTCTCAAAACTATGGTAAGCGTGTCAACAAACAATGGTGAAGACCTATTTATACCTTTCTAAAATCGAAGGTGAAAAGGCGCGTCAAAATACTTGAAATGTGTCGACACTGTTGAAAAGTGTAGACACTTACTTCTAATGTCTCGACAACTATGTGTCGACACAAATATAGTCGACAGAATATATGTGTCGACACTTATACATCTCAGCTCGACGATTAGTCGAAACTCTACTCGATGAATTCTGTGTAAATCCTAAGTGTCGACAACACTCTGGATGTGTCGACACCTACTCTGCATGTGTCGACACTAATTCTCTGAAGTGTCGACACAGACTGTCTAGATATGTCGGCACCATTTCTCTGAAATGTCGACACCACATCTATGTGTCGACCCAAACAACTCTGTGTGTCGACATTATTTTACTTAGCCAATTTTTTGAACTATTCTAAGTTTAACATTCCTAATTCAATTTTAAAATTATTGAATTTGGTTTCATCTAGGGGCTTAGTAAACATATCAGCTATCTGACTATCTGTCTTAACATATTCTAGTGAAATGTCTCCTTTTTCTACATGTTCTCTAAGAAACTGGTATTTAATTTCTATGTGCTTAGTTCTACTATGGGAGACAGGATTATTTGCAATAGAAATAGCACTTGTAGAATCACAAAATAAAGGTGTTCTACTTACTTGAATATCATAGTCTTCTAGCTGGTGATGAATCCACAAAAGTTGTGCACAGCAACTTCCTGCTACCACATATTCTGACTCAACTATGGAGATGGCCACACTGGTCTGCTTCTTACTGCTCCAAGACACCAGCCTTCCACCTAGAAATTGACAGGTTCCTGTAGTACTCTTCCTATCTTCCTTGCAGCCTGCAAAATCTGCATCTGAATAACCTGTCAGTACAAAATCTCCATTCCTAGGGTACCAAAGGCCTAGATAAGGTGTGCCCTTAAGATATCTCAAAATCCTTTTGACTACTGTCAGATGAGATTCTTTAGGGCAAGCATGGTACCTATCACAGACACATGTAGCATACATGATATCTAGTCTACTAGCAGTCAAATACAGTAGGGAGCCAACTATCCCTCTATATAAAGTTTCATCTTTAGATTTCCCTACATCATCTTTGCTTAGAGACATGCTTGACCCCATAGGATTTTTCATGGTAGTGGATGATTCCATACCATACTTCTTTATCAACTCTAGGGTGAACTTAGACTGGCATATGGACAAGCCATCTTTAGTGTGTCTAACTTGGAGACCCAAGAAGAACTTAAGTTCCCCCATACTGCTCATTTCAAATTATCCTTGCATAAGTTTTGCAAACTTTCTACAAAGACTACTTTCTGTAGACCCAATATTATGTCATCTACATATATTTGGACTAAGATAATCTTGCCTTTAGATTCCCTAAGGAATAGAGTCTTGTCTATTTTCCCCCTTGAGAATTTATTCTCAATGAGGAAACTAGACAGGGTTTTATACCAAGCCCTTGGGGCTTGTTTTAACCCATACAAAGCCTTCGTAAGTCTATAAACATAATCAGGTTTAAGAGAATCAACAAAACCTGATGACTGCTCTACATAGACTTCTTCCTTCATATTTCCATTCAGAAAAGCTGACTTTACATCCATTTGATATACCTTAAACCCTTGATATGTTGCATAGGCAAGGAACATCCTAATTGCTTCCAGTCTTGCTACTGGAGCAAAGGTTTGATCAAAATCAATACCTTCTTCCTACCTATATCCCTTTGCAACAAGTCTAGCTTTATTCTTTATGATGATTCCATTCTCATCCAACATGTTCCTAAAGATCCACTTAGTTCCAATAATGTTGTGGTCCTTGGGTTTAGGAACTAGCTCCCAGACCTTGCATCTTTTGAATTGATTCAGCTCCTCTTGTATGGCCTCAATCCAATGAGGGTCTAGGATTGCTTCTTCAAACTTCTTTGGCTCCATTTGGGATAGGAAGCTGGAGTAAAGAACTGTACTCAGATTCCTGCTTCTTGTTTGCACTCCTTGTCTGGGATCTCCAATTATTTGATTGCCTGGATGATCCTTTAAGTGTCTATTTGCTGGAGGCAGCCTATCTTCAGGTTGTACACCTTCAGTCTCTTCATTTAGCTACACCTCTTGGTCTTCTTCAGCATCAAGAGTATCTTATACTCTCCCTGGACAGCAGCCACCATCTTCTACTTGCTGACTTGCAGAAGAACCTTCTGTTAAGGTAAGCTTGTCCATCCTCTCAGTTACACCTGTGGAGCTATAAACACTTCTTGGCAATTCACAGTTAATGAGTCTTGCTTCATCAAAAACTATATGAACAGACTCTTCTATAACTTGAGTAATCAAGTTGTAGACCCTATAAGCCTTACTATTATTGATGTACCCAACAAAGATCCCCTCATGGGATTTGGCAGCAAACTTGGTTAGATAAGACTTACCATTGTTAAGTATATAACACTTGCAACCAAAGATCCTGAAATAGGATAAATTTGGTTTTCTGCCCTTCACAATCTCATAGGGGGTCTTCTTGTTGCTCTTGGTGATAGTAGCCCTATTGATTACATGACATGCAGTGTTTACTGCCTCAGCACAGAAATATTCTGGGAGAGAAGTATCACTCAATAGAGTTCTACCAGCCTCTATCAAGGTTCTATTCTTCCTTCAGCAATATCATTTTGCTTGTGTTCTTGGTGAAAATTCCTGATTTGAAAATTCCACACTCTTCACTCAATTTTGTCATACATCAGACTGTTCAGACCATGGTCACTTCTGATTTTGACCACTGTTAACATCCAATAGACTGAAGTTTAAAACTATATAAGTGCTTGTGTCGATACCAGAAATAATGTCGGGAGTATTTGAAATTGTATCAACTACCCAGACAAGAGTGTCGCACTTGGAGTCTTGTTGTCTACA